>MU225192.1:2249957-2274322 GCA_018584345.1 Thuja plicata | reverse complement strand
CACCCAGTTAGTTTAGGAAATAAACAAATTCATTGCATATCATTCTATAAGGGAGCTGTACCTTTCAATTCAGAGGAAATCTATCAACCCCATGATAGATTATCCAACTGTTGGCATCTAATTGTTCATGCAGATTTGGGCATTTTGGGAGTTTATTCAAAAAGAACAATATGTTTACCAACAGGGTGAATTAGTGTTTGTCTATTAATTACTTTTCAGAAACTTAAACATAAATCAAACATACATTGAATGAAGCTTAACATAAGAACTCATAACACATGATATGATTACGAGGAAACCTTGATCAGAGGAAAACCCTGGTGGGAATTAGTACCCACAAATATTGTACTAGGTATAATGAACCTGTTAAAGTTCCTTTGCCCTGTTAGAAGCAGTCTTTACCATATGAGTACAATGACCTGGTTAAAGGTCTGACCCTGTTAGGAGTCTTTTACAAAACCTTGTTAAAGGTATGTGGCTCACTTCCTAGGCTCACTGCCCAATAGGATGAAGGCTACAACCTTCTGAAAGATGATATACACTATATCAAAATGAACTACTGTGATGACACTGCTTGTCTGATCAGTTCCATGTATGCGTGAATGCTCTTACTCTCTTAAAGAGCTATATCATATACCAACTTCATCTTACTTCTCTTCAATGTCTTCTTATTGCATTATAATCGACGCTTGTAACATAACTTTACATTACATACTAATATGTTCATATCCGAATAGGCATGACCCAAAACAAAACACTAGTCGGTCCTAAAACAAAATATACAATGCTTCCAAACAAGTCAGCTCAAGCGTGTTTACTAAAATGTTAATTACATCATTACAAACATATAACCAAAGGTGCTTGGCCATTACATTACAAAATAATTCACGCTGGTCAAAACACTAGTCGGCTTCCATGCTCTGTCTTCTGGACTGTTGGTGTACTGATCTGCCTGTAACTTTTCCGTACTGTTTTTCCATACTATGCGTGTCTAGATGTATCATGTACATGTGTCATACAACATATATCTGAATGTGCATATGCTGACTTGATCTCTCGCACATGTGCTGATGTGCTGATCGCTGAGTATCTCTGTCTGCCCCATTTTCCATACTTAGTCATTTTGTCTTTCATGACAGAAACTAGACATGACTTTGTTGCCATGATGACAACACAAAATGAGTCATGCATCCTTAGGAAGTCAACTTGCCAATAGTTGACACATTAAATTCAGCGGGGAGTTTGATTCCCTTCTTAATTAACATGGCTAGGAATCTTTTGGGGTTTCTCTCCACCACAACATCAACCACTTGTGCAGAATAGGAATCTTACTCTATGTCTTCGAGCTCCTCCTTTGTGACATCTTGGAATATTGTTGGTCTATGGGGACCAATAGGATGCATATTCTCAATGTAAAGAGAAGGATTAATGTTTTTGAATGGGTCATCCTCTCGCTCTTTTTCCCATGGGGGGAATTGAATAACATAGGATTCATCATGTTGAGTTCTAGCCTTCAACCTAGTATAAGGTCCTCCACAGGGTGTGACAAACATGGTGTTATCTAGGTTTTGAAATTAAAATAAGTGATATAAAGAAAAAAAAAGGATAAAATCTCAATGAGAGTCTAAGTTATGTTTGAGAAGGGTAATTCTAGGGACAAATTTTGACTTCTCTTGATCTCAAAGATTTTGGTGCTGTAAGATATTGATTTTTACTGTTGCCTTAGATGAGACTGTTGATCTCTAAGTTTTTTTGTCTATTAGTGCCATACACTTAGTCATAATCAAGGTAGGTTGGTCGGTCATCACTGCAAATCAGCCATACCACTAAGGCCGAGCAATGTAAATGACTTGTGTAATTTTATGTATTGGATGAGTAGAAGTTATTACCGAGAAAGTTCATGGTCACCGAGTACTCAATAGATGCTGAGCAGAATGATTTCCAAGTTGCATAGAAGCGTAAGTGTTGAGCGCCAACATATAGTTACGCCGAGTGAGACACTATTGACTGAGCACCAGAGTTTGCCTATGCCGAGTAAGACATTTTTTGTATATGTGTTTGGAATGGAACAAACGCCAAGGTAAACCATTTTGGATGAATTATATGAAGTATTTAATGGTCATGCACAAAAATTTAATGCTTTAATTACGCGTTATTTTTGAGATCATGGATCCCTATGCAAGTGATGCAACCAATCAAAATTAGGGATACCTATGTTGCAAAAGGTGATGAATCTAGATCATTGATCTTGATCTGGATGTTTCATCACTGATCTATATATGGGATGCTTCAAACCCTAATCGATGTGTGTGTGAGTATATGTATTTTTGGATGTAGATGTGAAGAGAAGAGATCACAAGTATATGCATGTTTTGCATATCTGAAGCATTGACCAGATAGAGTGACCGAGCTGAGAGGTGAAGAGCAGAAGAAAGATATATCAGATTGAGAGATGAGTTAAGAGTTGGAAAGAGGAGATCCATTATTAGCACTTGTAGTGCAGATTGAAGGATCAGATACTAATACATTCTAACAAGTGAATCACGGTAAATCTCTTAACAGAGTGGCCCTAACAGACCTTTGTAAATCTCTTAACATAGTGCCTACTTTGTTGTAAGTTTAAATCCTTTAACAAGGTAGATTGTATAATTCTAAAATATCTTAACATGGCAGACCCCTCATAGGGTAGATCATCAGAAGTGATAAAAAATTTGTAGCCCTAACATGCACACTTTATCACTGTAGTAGTGAATATTTGTCGATGTCATCCCCACCCAAGTTTTACCTTCAAGGGTTTCTGGGTTACCAAATCTTTGTGTTATGTGTTCATTATGGATATGATTAGATGTAAGATCTTTTAAAAAATTTTAGTTTATGTTTATGGATACATGGTTGAATCAGTTTGTTTAGAATTGGTAGAAGTTTTATAGATCTGATTCACCCCCCTCAGTTATTGCTTTCCCATATTAGACTTCCAACAATGGGTATTAGAGAATTGTTCTCTTAGAAGAAGTATAACCATTTGAGAGTTAAGATATTGGAAATGGAGGTTTATAAGTTGGGAAAGGTCATTGAGAATCATAAGATTGATATACAACTGGCACTCTAGCAGCTTGAGACAACAAGAGAAGAATTGAGGAAATCCTTAAAAGCTAGGAAAGAATTGGAAACTCAGTTAAATGACAATTAGTATAAAGAAGAAGACACTGAAGGTCTATTTGAAAATGAAGATTCCAAAGAAAGTAATGCAACGATTGCAGATCTATTGGAGAAGAATAAGACACTGAAATAACGAGTCAAAAGTCTAAAGATAGAACAAGAAACTCAATCAATAACACTATGTGAGGTGATTGATCAGAAGACGAAAGATGAGGAAGATAAGACAATGGCAGAAGAAGACAAGAGACAGATGGATACCAAACTTGATGAAAGGACTAGTGATGTGCAGAAGCTCACAAATAGTTAGTTGGACATGGTCAACCAACTGTTATTTGCAAATCAAGAGATAAACATAAAATAAATTGAAATTACATATCTAAGATCTGAGAACAATGAACTGAAAAATGAGTTGAGATATGAAAGAGAACTCATTGAGAGGATAAAAAAACCAAATGAAGCCTTGAGATACTTTGAGGAACTAATGAGATCACCCAGAAGGAATAGTGAAACATCTTGACTTGAACATATCAAGCACCTATCATCCACTAAAGAAGGAGAATCATTAAATAGTGAAGAACAGAGGAATGCAAAGCCAAAGAACAAAAAAACTACATGTTATAATTGTGGGAAACTAGGATACACAACAAATATTTGCCAAAGCAAGAATGGTAAATCCAATCCTAAACCCAAATTTAAAGGATATTATTTTAACTATCAAAATCATGGACATCAGGCACATGAATGCAGGTCAAAGACTAGCAATACACCTACTTCACCTAGATTCCAAGGACATTGCTACAATTTCCAGAAGTTTGGTCATAGAACCCAAGATTGTAGATCCAATGAAAAATCCAGATGGACAACCAAGAAACAAGGCAATGCACTAAGGAAAGGTAACACATTCAATTGGGATTATAATACAAGATATCATTATTGCAATCAATATGGTCATGTTGCAGAAAATTGTATTAGTACAAACCTTAGAGGTAAATCCAAGAGTTGGATGAATGGAAGTATGGTCTACTATAGTTGTCACAAGATCGGTCATACCAAGAGAGATTGCAAGACCAGAGCCCCAACACCTACTGTTGAGAAGATAAGGAATTAGATGAATCTGACATGGAGAAAGAAGATGAAAATAGTAGTGGATCCAGTGAAGCTGAGATCACCAAATCCAATGGATCAGGTGATCACACTACTTCCAATTAAGCAAAAAGGTATGAAAGGAACTATTTTCTTAAATGCTATATTTTACACCAGTTCCTAACATAATATGTATTAAAGTACATATCTGCATAAGTTAAAGATGCATTAGGACATATCTTAGGCAAGTATCGAGAAAATGAATTATTATACATAGTCGATGTCAAGCATTAGTGTTAGTGTGTATCCCGAGCTCCCATACCGACCCATCTGATATGTCAACCGAGAGTCAGTAGTGACCGAGTCACTATTTTGAGCGAGTGATAGTGTGTGATAACTGAGCTATTTTATTCAAGGATCAAGGATACCTGTTATCCTTCTACCACTGCACGAAGCACTTATTGAAGACCTAATTTGACCGTTTAAGGGTATATAATGAATTTAGCCATTCAATTTTTCATTTCACAAAGTGATTAAGAGTTTGCAGATCATTTTGAACGTGATTCTAGAGCAATTTGAGTAGATTTTGAAAAGATTCCACCTGTGTATCATCGGAAAGTATGAAGACCCATTGTTGCCGAGTAACCCAGAATTTTGTTCACAACCCCTATTTTGGAAAAAATGTATCCAATTCATTCATTGGTGTGAAGAGACAAGATAAGGAACTGAAGAATGTTCAGTTGGTCAGGAGTGATGCTTGTGCACCGCCTAATTTCCAAGCCATTCCTAAGACTGCAGTGAAGGGAGATCTTACGTGAACCCTGTCATCGATCCTGTCTAAGGTACTCACAATCCATGATGTGCGAGCATGTTACATGTGCAAAATCATAGGTGTTGGATACTTTGAGTTGAGGGAAGCCTACAATAAGATATGTGATGACGGGGTATTGAAAGCTGATCATCATTGTATTATTGACAAAGGGTTAGTCCATGCCCTAGATTTCCTGCACAATTTCAAAGTTGATTGAATCAGGATAGTGTTAAGCAGAGTTAATGATATGAACCTATGGCTGGAGATTGGACTAGTAAAGATGACTAAACACATCATCCACCAAGTTACTGGTTACCCTATTGTGCAATGGAAGTGAACCATGAGCTATCAGAATAATGAAGACATTGAAAAATACACTCTAGTTAAGTGGAACAATGAGGAATGAAAATTTTAATGATTACAGATCCTAAAATTGATTTCGAAGTCAGATTCATTGCACACAAGTTTTACCAAACAAGCAAATTGGATAGTGTTCCATGCATAGCGGTTGATCAGGCATGGAAGATAGTGAAAAAGGATCATACTTATGATCTTACCGAGCTACAAATGAATCAACTTGCCGAGAACCTATCGTCAATTAGGAAGGAAAATAACTCTACGTGTAAGTTCAGATCCTTGTTAGTTTGTATATTTTTCTATGTTCAGAACACTTTTCCTACTATAGGAGATGTAGTATGGAGTCAGGACTGACCGATAACTGTATAGATAAATGAGTTCATACAGAAGTTAGGAGATAATTTTGATAATATCATGGAAAAATACTTTGTTTAATTCAAGAAAAATATGAGATTAAGGAGCAGAATCCCAGTATCACTAGTAGAGAAGCATTATGATGATATTTTCTTTCTAGTTGATACTAATTACACTTATGTACAAGCTGTAGTATTGAGGGTTTCTTGAATAAGGCCATTACCTTATGAATTAAATATAGATGAGACATCTAAAACAATCATAGCTCTACTAGTAGAGGTAGTAAATATAAAGGATAAGAGATTTGGAAATTATGATGAGGCAAAATCAAAGATAACCACATAGTTGAAGGTTGCATCTATGGAAAGAAAGAGAAAGAAAATTGTGAAAAATATTGAGAAGATGTTAGGAGAAGAAGAAGAGGAAGATGCACCAGTATACATCACACAAGGTCAAGGTGAGGACCAATCTAATGACTCTGAAAAAAGTGAAGAAGAGGATGTGGAAATGAAAAAGAAGGGAAAGAAAGTAATGGTTGCCGATCCAACCAAGAAGAGGAGTTCACAGCATAAATCTACTCCTCTAGCCACATATCGACCGAGAACTAGGGCATCTGCAATTACTATATCAACTAAGCCACCAAAGAAAACATTAGTAAAGAATGCTGAAAGGGCAAGCTCAGGGAAGAGAAAACAAGTTCAAACCGAATTTGAGCTGAGCCACCCTAAGAGGAAGCTGAGAAGGAAATACATTATGGGAAAAGATGACAAAGATGAAGAATTGACAGAAACATAGGACATAATAAAATTCAAAGTTGCTACACATAAACACACTACCAATGTTGATGAGATTTGTCACTACATCAGGAATTCAACAGGTTTGTCTGGATTCAAGTATATTAAGTTTGAAAAGTTAAGTAAAGTTGATAAGGAAAATATAGAAGAAGAAATGATGGATATGTTAGTAACATACAATATGAAACCATTAGAGATTGGGAATTTAGTCCCTAAAGAACTAGTAGTTAAGATTGATGAGAGATAACAACATGCCATTATGACAGAGAGGCAGATCAAAGAGGGAGCATTAGCTCAAATTATGCCTGAATTGACAAAGAAGCAGAAAGAAAAATTCATGGAATTGAGAGCTTATTCTATATTGAAGAATGATATTGAAGGTGTTGTGCAGTAGAGTCAAAGGATATGGAAGATTATATTTAGATTGATAATGGACAAGAACAAAGATGAAGGCACATCAAAATAAGTTGAGCTTGACAACAAGTAAGATATTTATGAGCCATATAATTATAAGGATGAAATGAATGATATTTTTGAGAATGAAGTGAATGATAAGGTTGAGGATGAAAAGATTGAGGACTTGACAATTGATGAGGTTACACAAGTTTTAAATGCCAAGGAACAGGGTAACGAAACACTCATAATTCCAGATTCACCTACCAAGGCAAACCTTGAAGTCAATGTAGAAGGAGATGAAAGGAAGGAAGATCAAGTAGATAATTCTGCATCAGATATCTCCAAATCACATCAAGGAGACATAGAGGAGACCAAGACTCTTGAAACCGAGGAGAAATAGGAACCTAAGGAGGAAGAAGCTATTCAAGCATTAGTACAGTTACCTAATGTCACTCATTTGGTACTTACTGAAATAAAAAGTGTTGATACATATGAACAAAAGGTACTTAATACTCAAAAGGAGATAGTTCCAATTAGTGGTGATACTAGTACTTTGAAAGCCGAACACAGACTGAGTTGTAGCTCACCAGAGACCAAGAAGAAGAAATCACATAAGAAGAAAAAAAACAAGTCTGTGAGCTATGAAGTAACACTTGACGAAGTTATAGTAATTCCAAAATGGGATACTGATAAGTTATCTTATGAGGAGATGCTAATCTTGTAGGATTTATTGAGCATGAAAGGGAAGCAAGAGGAATTGAAAAGGGAACATCAACAGAAGTAGGTATTGCATGAAATTAAAGATATCTTTGTTGATGCATTTGAGTTTCAAGACCTAAATGAGTAGATACCTATATTTGAACAATTGGTCCATATTGTTTAGAAGGTGAACACTGATGATATAGATGCTAATGAGAAACTCATGCAATGGTCTAAGAGAAAATTTGAGACCAAAGTACTTGAGAAAGCTGCAACAAAGATTACTGAGAATCAGGTTGCACTTTTTGATATGGTAAACAACCTAGAAGAAGTGATAGAAAATGTTCTCTCTTTGTACAAACAAATTTGTGATACATAATTATTTACAAAGGAGAATCAACAACTTATTGAGAAGCTACAAGCATATTTGAAGTCAACATGTCACTCACTGAGCATGGATGCAAGTTCCATCTCTTTTCATTATAATAGGTTGACTCATTCCCAAGGGAGACTAGCCAAACTCATGGCTAATAATGGAAGAATAAGGACACAATTGATTTCCATTCAGACCATGTTGATACCTCATTTGGAGGTTATGCAAAAAGAGGTGAAAGAAAAAAAGGAATTAGGAAAGAAAGATCCACCTCTGAATATTGCAGAAAGTTTGATTGATCTAGCTGCCAAGCTAGAAATCAAATTTCAGGTTTTGGAATCTGTTAGAACAAGTTTGGATAATTCCTTAATGATGATCCTACAGATTCATAAACCATTTTTGGCTAAATATGGTTGGACCCCTACTACCCCGACAGAGAGAGTGACAAGAGTGACAAAAAGAAGGGGGAAATGTAAGATTGATAACAATGTAAGGTATAACATATTTTTTTGACATTATGTACATATGTTGTATATGTAGTGAAGTATTCATGAAGACAAACCAAATCAGAATCCTAGGGGGACTTCTAAGTCTATTTGAGTACTATTTTTGTAAAGGACTGAAGAGTCACGACAAAGTGTTTTTTCACTAATTTCAAAGGGGGAGATTTTTGATCTCTAAGTTTTGCTGTCTATTAATGTCATACACTTAGTAATAATCAAGGTAGGTTGGTTGGTCATCACTGCAACCGAGCCATACCACTAAGGCCAATCAATGTAAATGACTTGTGTAATTTTATGTATTGACCAAGCATTAGTTACTGCCAAGAAAGTTAGTCATCACCGAGTACTAAATAGACGCCGAGAAGAATGATTTCTGAGTTGCACAAAAGAGTAAGTGTCGAGTGACAACATATGATTATCCTGAGCAAGACAGTATTGATCAAGCACCAAATTTTGCCTATGCCAAGTAAGACAAGTTTTGTATATGTGTTTGGAATGATACAAACACTAAGGTAAATTGTTTTGGCTGACTTCTATCAAACATTTAATGATCTTGCACATAGATTTAATGCATTAATTAAGTGTTATTTTTGAGATCATGGATCCCTATGCAAGCCATGCAACCAATCAAAATTAGGGATGCCTATGCGGAAAAAGGTGACGAATTTAGATTGTTGATCTTGATCTGGATGTTTCATCACTGATCTATATATGAGATGCTTCAAACCCTAATCTGTGTGTGTGTGAGTATATGTATGTTTAGATGTAGATGTGAAGAGCAGAGATCAAGAGTATATGCATGTTTTTCATATCTGAAGCAATGACCAGACAGAGTGACCGAGGATAGCAGTGAAGAGCAGAACATAGATATATCAGATTGAGAGATCAGTTAAGAGATGGAAAGAGGAGATCCGTTATCAACATTTGTAGTGCAGACCAAAGGATAAAGTACTGATATATTATAACAAGTGAATCAGGGTAAATATCTTAACAGAGTGGTCCTAACAGGCCTTTGTAAATTTATTAACAAAGTGCTTACTTTGTTGTAAGTTTAAATCCTTTAACAAAGTAGATTTTATAAGTCTAAAATCTCTTAACAGGGAAGACCCCTCACATGGTAGATCATCAGAAGTGATAAAATTTTTGTAGCCCTAACAGACACACTTTATTACTACAGTGGGTGTCATCCCCACCCCAATTTCACCTTCAAGGGTTTATGGGTTACCAAATCTTTGTGTTATGTGTTCATTATGGATATGATTAGATTTTGGATCTTTTACAAAATTTCAATTTATGTTTATGAATACATGGTTGAATCAATTTGTTTAGAATTGGTAGAGGTTTTATAGATCTGATTCACCCCCCTGTCAGTTATTGCTTTCCCATATTAGACTTCCAACAAAGACAAAGCCGCTGATAGAGATTGATGAAGTTGAGATAACGGGATCACGTTAATCTAGTCTGAACTTTAGAACTAACAATGTTTAAACAATAGTCGAACTGTCAAAGAGAGATGATCTTAGATGTTTAGAGATTCACACAATATTCTTCTTCTTTTTCTGGGATGTGTACACTGATCTTTGACACAGAATGGGGAATCTTTTCCAAGGTTTTTAGACTGATAAAATTTAGAGTGCTGGCAGAGGAATCAAATTTGCTGATAAAATAAATGCAAGGTTAATAGGTCGATTGCGGAAAAATTCCACCAATTGCAACAGAATGCTAGGTCAATTACCGTAAATGTTTAGCGATTGCGACAATAAAAGGATTGATTATGAAAATAAAGGGCTTGATTGCGGTAAAAATCCATCAATTACGGAAAACTTTCATCAATTACGACAATGTGCGACAGTTTTGAAAATGATAGTAATTGGGAATCCTTCTGGTAAAAAGATGATCTCTCTGGAACAATGATGTGATTTTGGAACAGATTCTGGTTGACACACTAGACCTCAAACAAGTTTGACTCATTTTGACAATTTTTTGATGTTGGTTTTGCATTTTTTAAACTGATCATACAAACAAACACAATAGACAAAGTGTTTTGAAGATCCAAGACTGAAATGTGTATGTTCTACAAATTTTTCAAGTTACAATGTTTTCACGTGGTCTAAACAAAGACAGTCAGATTAATCTAGGTCAATTTTGGCTTCAAGATGAAATATTATAGGCCCAATGCTTTGATGTTCGTTGTCTCACGTAACAATCATCACGCTACTAGGACACAAAGATCCACGACGTAGGTGCCCATGTTTTTGTCATTGCTAGATATTGTTGCCGTGCTAATGAAGATCTCTTTCATCAACACAATATCTTGGAACACATATGTTGAGAATCTTGGGGAGAAATTTTGCAACCCCTTGCACTATAATAAGACACTTGTTCGAAGGTGAAACAAGTAGGTCTCTAATTAATGGGTTGTAGTAGGGTTCGTGGAGTCTATCCAATCGATTTGTAGATGTGTGACTCACTTAAGAGCCTAGTTGACCATGTTGGCTACTTAGGGATACTTCACCTGATCCAGGCTATCATCAACACTCCTCACCCAGCCTTGGCTAGATATAAAACTAAGCTTTGGCTCGTGTCTTATTTATATACCGATCGGAAGGATTACCGGTTTAAAGTCATCCTTTGAGGAATAAATGCTTTCCCCAGATATGCCTTTCTAAAAAAGTATAAAGGTTTTTATTCTAACAGATTTGTGCAAGCACACCAACGACTCAGGACACAAAGTTAATCGATTAAGCACCAGAATTTCAAGTGTGAACTAAGCTATCATCCATACATGCATGCTTGTTCAGTTTTAAGCCCAAAGCAGATGAAGATTGCTTTTCCAATTTTAATGCACAAAATTTAACGATTTTTTTTTCCTTTGTTCAATTTTTAACTACCATGTCAATTTTAAGCACCAAATTGGAAAAGTGAGATTGTGAGGTTTTGCAAACACTTTTCTTTTTAAAGCACCAAAAAGAGAAATGAGTTGATTTTATGTTGCTTTGTTTAACTGTTTCCTTGCCACAAGATGTCAAAAAAGGTGATTAGTACCGAAATATTCTAACAATCAAATGAATAATATTCAACAACTCTGGGATTGTTAAGATTGTTATGGCTAATGGTAACCTTGTACTTTGCTGCAAAATGCTTGAGAGAATCTAGATACCTATTGAAAGATTCACTTTGATCTTCAGTTGTGATTGCCAAGCTTCCCCTTTGTTGCATGTGGTAGTTAGCAATTCTTCTTATGGCTACTCTTAGTGATCTAGAACCTGAGGTTCGTCTGATTATCCTTTTGGCCACATGTCATTTGCTCAATCCTACATAGAAATCAATAAAGAACACACAAAAAGAAAACTTTTCAAAGATCTTTCTTTTTTCAAAAATATTTCTTAAAAAATTAAAATAATAGAGAATAAAATCACTCCATAATTTCAAGACCTTTCCAAAAATGTAACTTTTTTGATAAGAAATGTTGATTTGTGTCCAGAATTTTTTTTTATGAAATATCATAAAAAATTATAAAAAATCATTAAATATTAAAAAAATTCTGAATTTTGGACTGTAGCTTTCTTATGTCAACCAATACATGCAAAAAAATTTTTAGGTCATAATTCCTTAATTTGTGCCCTAGGGACCCATTTTATCAGAACATACCAGTTTTAAAAGATTTATTATTTTTGCAAAATAATTTCACAAAAATTAAAATTATAGAGAATAAACCCCCTCTATAATTTCAAGAACTTTCTAAAAATGTAATTTTTTTGAAAAGAAACTCCGATTTGTACCTAGAAATGATTTTTTATGAAATATCATAAAACATTTATAAAAAAATAAAAAAACACAGAAAAAATCTAAATTTTGGTTTGTGGCCTCCTTAGATCAACGTCAACCTGCAAATTATTTTTCATAAAAATATTCCATGCGGTTCAAAAGATATGACCAAATTTCACGCGGGCTGTAAGTTCATGTCGGGTTCACCAAAATGTGTAGGCTGTGTTCTGTACACTCAATTACGAGGGTTAGTAGCACCGATTTGCAATGGGGAAATCAATCACTTACTAAGAACGAACCTATGAACAAAAAAATAACAAGCAAAGATAGAGGAAAACAAATGAATGCAAACCACAGTGCTCGAGGCTTCTATTGCTTCTCTCTACTCCTTCTGAAAAACTGTGTATGTGGTGCTCAGTATTGGTATCGACAACTTCCATGACTTGGGAGTGTCGAGAAAATGAGTATCGATTATGATCACAAGAATGCTTTGATGCTTCGTACGAGAATCTTGCAGAGTAAGGGTGCACAAAAGCTTAAAATCCTGGATCCTTCAAATGGTTGAGAATGGTTGATTATATAGAATATGGAAAATGATTTAAACGGTTGAGATTGATCCCAAAGTTTAGAGAATGAATGGTTGAGATCAAAAGGAAATGGAGAAGCAATCAGTAAACTCCACCTCTTCAACTTGGAGAGAATGGGTGATGTTTTAGTTTAACTGAGGATCAACTAGTAAACTCCACCTCTTCAACTTGGAGAGAAGAGATAATGTTTTAGTTAACTGAGAAGCAACTAGTAAACTCCACCTCTTCAACTTGGAGAGAAGAGGTAATGTTTAGTTAACTGAAAATTTGATCATGAGTTACCTTTTTGAACTTGACAAAGGATTTATTTGAATATTTAATTGATTTTTGTAGTTAAAGTATTCAAACATGTGATAATTGAATTCTTTTTGATTTAGAATTGAATTATTGAGTGAAATTAAATTATAGAAGAATTAAATAATAAGTTTAATATTTTAATTAAATAAAATTAATTATTTATTTAATTGTGGGGAAATGATTAAAATGATTGAGGAATAGATTAAGAAGAAATAAATAAATAATTAATGATTAACAACCCATTAATTAATAGATGAAAATTAGTGTTTTAATGTAAGGTCGCAAGTATGTCCATTTTAAGGTGTCTACATAAACAAGCTTCCATAATTTTGAAAGGTTTTATAACTCCATGTTTTGAAAGGTTTGATCAATTTTGGTCAATCTTTGAAAGTTTGGGTGAGGTGTTTGAATGATGTAATTTGTTTAACACTCACACAAGACATATCAAGCAAAATGGTTGTTATGACAATGACTCAAAATCAATCTAAAAACAAGCACAACCTATGACTCAGGTAAGGACTCTCCTTGTTGAATCCCCTTACAATAAAATAAAACTTTCAACTAGATAGATAGAAGCTTTGGTATCACTGGCTCCCCCTTATAGAGAACACACTTCCCGTGCATACCAAGCTTTAGATTTATAAAGATCTCGAGATCTCAAGAAATTTTCTATCTTTAATTGAAGAGTACACAAGAGGTATCTTTGAGATGCATGTATCATAGTCCCTGAGTCATCAAGTAGAAGGGTTTTTTTGGCTCTACAACAAAATGACATTTAGTAAGATCCGTGGTGTCTACCAAAATGGGATTCAAGGGTGAGACAATTAAGTCTCTAGTCATCCATGTTCGCTCCTTAGGCACGTTCACCCGGTCTAAGCTATCACTGACACACCGAGCCCGAGAAGTCAGGTGTAAGACTACAATTTACCTATAATCTTATTTATATAGCAACTGAAGGGATTTACCACTTTAAGGTCATTCCTTGAGGTGATGAAATCCCCAAGAAGGCCCCTCTACAAAATAAAAAGGGGTCTACCAAAGAATGTGCAAGTGCACCAAACACATTAGACATAATGATTAATTATTAAGCCCTAATTAAAGTGTGGCACTAATCTAATACAGACAGAAAATGATGTGTCAATTTTAAGCACCAAAAACCAAGTGTGATTTGATCTACTACAAACAAAAAGAAAAATTAAAAAAACTTGTTTGAAATCCATCTTTATGTTCCTACAAGAAATTATGTTAGTAGTCAAGATTTTGATTTGGTACTTCCTTTGTTTCAATGCCACATGCTACACAAATAATTAGTAACACGGAAATCCTCTGATTTACTAGAAATAAAAAAGATGAGAAATTGAAATGATGCTTTCAAATGGATCCAATGCAAGAAAACATAAATAAGAAACACACAAAAATACAAAGTCAAAATCCATAGAAAATGTGTACACAAATTGATTGATTGTGGTGCATTATCTTTTGATTGCATCAAAATAATCTTGTTGGTAAATATATTTTTCACTACAAATTCACCTTTATAATTAACCCTATTCTCCCAAAGGACGATGAATATCATGCCAACGATTGAAGAGATTGGATATCAATGTCTTACACATGCATAAAAAGGTTGCCAACTTAACATATGAGAAGTTAGCAATGATAACACATGAATACATTTAGGACACACAAACTAAATTGTACTCTTCATTATCATTTGGAATTATACAATCCCAAATCCTGCCTATACACACTATAAGCAAAAACAACTTCAAAATATCTCTGAAATTTCTCCAGAGTTTTCCCCCTTGTAAGAGTTCCCCTCTTTACATTGCAAAGCCTTGTATTTATAGGATTATGGAATAACATCCTTGTAACCACTTTATTTTCCAAGTTAGTAACTAACTTATTTGTGCGCAGTTTGAATGAGGCTATTAATGTTACAAATTTTGTGCAAAAAGTGTCAACTACTTAGCTTTGACCAAAAGTATCAAAAGTCACTATTTACAAAAATGGAAAGTTAAAAACTATTACATCACAGGAAGAACAAGATATTGGTCTTGTAAAATTGGCAATGTGTCTTCTTGTAATAGCGAACAACTTGTTCTCTAGTAAAATCTTCTTTGAATATTATAATGTACAATACAATCCATTCAAAAGTCTAAGTGGCACTCTTAAAGCATGTACATTCTTTGAACCATTTTGTGCCCTCAAAAAGAAAATGTGTCCATTGGAATCATTTCTCATATTAGTACCCTCGTAACATTGGATTTACATTTTCTTTAAAATTTCTTCCTTAAGAGCATCACAAGCCGCAAAAATTCCAGTTACTCACAATATGATCCATCTAAAAGGGCAATCCACACATCGACAATAAAGTCTACCAGAAAGTCATTACTTATATGCTCTTCCTATCCTTTTATTGCACCTGACATATACTCCTTAGGTACACTTTCAACCATATAACAAAGCATCATAAGTTTTCTCATTAGGATCATACTAATTTTATTTCTTTCTCCATTTGAAGATAATTAAGGCTACCTTCACTTCTTTTAAATTTTTCAACACAGGATAAATATGACTCATTTTCGGTAGAAAACTAGAGGAGACTTAATTAAATCTTCATTTCAGTCAATTCCTCGATTTGACATCTCCAACTATATAGTCAGACAATTCAAATGCTTTATTTTCTTCTATATTTTGCACGTGTATGTCCTTGTTACAAATCCCATATAGTGTCATAGGAGGAGAGTTGGTAAAATTTGTGAGGAAATTTTCCTTTACACCTCACTGTGAATCATCCTATATGATATACAAGAACCTGGAATATACATCCATGCAACCATTGGGTGTCCTCAACCAGACACCTCAGGCATGAAGTTTTCCCGTAGATACTTACTGATTATCTGTGCAATGCAATTCAAATGGTTGTATTATGTACAAATTTCATGCACTTAGAACATGGGCAAAGCTTACAAAGTTAAGATGTGCTCGAGAGTCAATAACTCAAACAATTGAAGCCCTTCTTTGAAAAATCTATTTCGTAGCATTCTCCAATCATTTTATTCCGTTTCGTGCAATGAAATCACATTGCATCATTTTGTCAAACAATTCATGGGCATTGCCTATGATACATGTATATTCGCTAGAGCACTTTAAACTGTATTATTTGACAAAACCACTTGCATATGTTTCAAAACTTTTCCAAGAAAACCATTCTGTGTGTATCTACAATCATAACATCTTTTGAGATAATAAACTATTCAGAAGTTTTGTGAAATTGTTCACGTCCCTTGCATATGTTTCTGTCAAAGATTTCACATGCCTCATTTTTGCTTCCACATTTGCACACAAATTGATCAATGCATTTCCAATTGTAATATCTCACAACAATCTTCCTTTTTCATGTTTTGATGGATGCCCAAACTTATGTTTGAAGCTCCTGTCTTGATCGGGTGTGGAGGACATTAGGAAAGGTTACAAAGCTCGGCTTCAAATTTGTAAATTGCATTTCCCATATTTCAAAGCCTCCTTTTGGTGCTACAGGGAGACGGTTAGCAGGGGTTGTATGGTCTGGCTTTAATCCTGCCAATTGCATTTGACTGAAAATCTGCATGGCTTCATCAACAAGTCCATTTTGTTTTTATCCAACCATAATTGCATTCCACGACACCACATTTTTTTGGAGCATTCCGCCAAACAGTTTACATACGTTGTCTCTGCTTCCACATTTCACATTGATCGAGCTTTCTATAACATAAACATTCTGCCCAAAAATTTCTATGATCAATGCGTATATTCATTTCCATAAACTTTCAAATTGGTTCAGCTTGGAGGATTCTAGAAAAAGACTGTGGAGCTTTGTCATTTGTAATCACTTGAAAGTTTTTAAAACCTTATCAACGAATCTATTATGCACAGGCTGCATTCGTTTCTTTTCATTCCTTATGATGGCATTCTGTCAAACAATTCGCTGTCATTGTCTGTGCATGATTAACAAAACGAATTCAATTCTAACTCTCCACTATGTTGGTAGATAAATAATTCCTTTTTCTCTCTTCCACAGTATTAAGTTTGAGTAAATGTTTTGAATGTTTCTATCTTCTGTGTATTGCGCATTCATTCCATTCCATGAGATCTCTTTAAGGCATTCTGTCAAATAGTTCGATGCCTTGTTGATGATTCTGCATTTTACTGAGGGATTATATAAATGCCTCATGTGCCACTTTTGCCTCCTCATTTCACATGCTTATTAACCATAGTATTTCTAACTATGATAAATGACAGAAATCCCTCTTCGTTATACTTTGATGGACGTCTATTCCAATTTTGAAGTTTCTGTTTTAGTGCAAACCCAAAGGATGTTGGCAAAGGATATGGAATTTGGATTCATATGTGGAGATTGCATTTGCTTTGAAGCCTCTAAACCTTGTCTCTACTACTACACCTTGCGGTCTACTCCTTGTTAATAGCCACGACAAAGTTTGCAAATGAAGGGCTTCAGACTGTGAATGTATGTGCATGCATCATAGAGGCTGTTAAAAATTAGGATTTGAATTTAACAAGAAAATTTTAAATTTTTGGGTTAACAATTTTTTTTTAAAATTTGACAAGGAGTTTTCTATTAAGGAAGGAGATTTGCATTCATCAATATTCATCCAAGTCTTCTCTCTCTTATTCTCAATCAAACATTGTGGCAAATTACAACATCCATTCTACAAGGTTTTGTGTTAAGTCAAAGCTTTTGCATCAACATTCTTGATCACATTCAAAGAAGCATTTGCATTGCCAAGGTATGATATACTTCATTTACTAGATCTAGCCTCTGCTACATAGTATCACACTTTTCTTTTATTTCATTTCATTTCAAGGTTGATTCTTAAAGAGGGGTTTGACTGAGACAAACCTCTCTATTCAACATTCTTGCCCATTTTTATGTGTATAAGAACAAGTTACGGAGCTGTCAGAAAAAATCCACAAAGATCAGTTTACTGTTGGAGGATCCCCAAAAGTTTTAGGAAAAAAAACACTTGGAAGAGGACGTCAATAATGCCTTGTTCCTGGGAAGAGGATGTTAATAACGCCATGTTCCCTGCAATTTAGACTCAAATTTATTCTGGAGGCGGTTATGTATCTCTAGTTATAGGCATTTTTAGAATTTTTTCTGTCCAATATTTAGATGTGAAATAGAATCTTTCCTATCTTGATTCCAGTTGCATGTAAATATTTCTTAATCTGCATTTCTTATCTTATTATCATCTCCCCATTTCAATTTTACATATTTAGCAAAGGAATATTGACCCTTTTAGCACTTGGGACACTCCTAGCCTATTGAGACATCTTCCTTCCAAATGTGCAACTTTGAAAAGGAGAAGTGACCTACCACTTTGCATTGCTTCCCTTTTCCTATTGTACACATTCTAAAATAAATAATTCAAATTAAATTAAATGCAAACATGAAAACAAAATTCTCCTTTGTTTCTCTTCTTATGCAATGTTTGCTCTTAGATTTGCTCAAAATATGACAACACAATAATTCAAGAATTGTGGTTCTTTTGAAAACAATGAGGAACAAGGTTGCTTTTATAGAATTTAGGAATTCAACGGATGGTTGAGATTAAAAGACAATGACTGATTTTGGAGGGAAAAGATTCAATAAAATTGATTGTTTTATTTGAGATATGTATGGAATTGAAGACCTAATTAGCATTAAATAATTAAAAAATATTTAATCATGTGCATGAGAAAATAATAAATAGATTAAAGATTTTATTTATTTTAGATGGAATTGTTTTCTTCAAAAAACAAATTAAATAAATTTTAAAAAACTTATTTAATTGGAGAAGATTTTAGATAATAAATAAAACAAAGATTTTATTTATTTTCAGAAGAGATTTTATTTTATTTGAAAAAATAATAATTAAATAAATTAAAGAAATTATTTAATTCGAAAAGATTGAGATGAATAAACAAAAAATATTTATTTATATTTATGAGAGATTTTGTTCTTAAAAAAATAAATAATTAAAAATATTTAATTATAGAAGACTTAGTTCAAAATAATTATTTAATTATGAGGAGAAATTGAAGAAATCATTTAATTAAATAATAAATATTATTTAATTAAAGTGGAGGAAATCGATTAATTAAATAATAAAATTAATTATTTAATATTAGAAGAATATTAGATAAATAAATAATTTAAAAATATTTAATTATGAGAAGAGAGGGTTCTTAATTTTTGAATTTAAATTAGAAGAATGACACTAAATTAATTAATAATTAAAATTATTTAATTAATTAAGAAGAAAGTTAGTAAAGTTATTGCTTGCAGACATGGGACCATTTTAGGTATCTACACTTGGGCTTCCTTGGCACACTTCCATTAAAGCTATAATCTCTCCTATCCATAAGTGTTTGAAATTTCCCCATGATGGAGAAATCATCAGGATTAACCATAATATCTATCAGCCTTTAGGTACTTGAGGGAACGTTGACCTTGACTTCTTTTGGCCTTCCATGCCTCAACCAATTTAACCTCGCAAAGATAACTATTTCATATCCTATCAAAAATTCAAAATTATCAAGATTTGTGAGCTAAATGATTCCTCTCCTATAGTTCCATCTCCTTTCCCTAAACCTAGACTTCTTCCTACACCTTCCACACCTATTTATGCTTCAGTTCCACCTCCTATATCCTATAAACGCTCTGCAACTGATAACCCTTATCCTAGCGTGGTGCCTTATGTTCTTCCTCCTAAAGAAGAAAAGGACTTGATGTTGACCGATCCTAAACCAAGTAAAATATCAAACAAAACCAAACTTAACCATTGTGCTCATGACCTTAATCATAAATTCCTTTGTTAGAGCCTCTAGGAACGCTTCCCAAAACCTTTCCTCCCCTAAGGTACCTACAAATGGTTTGATTCCCTTTGACCAACCTATGCATAGCCTACTAGAGGGAGTTAATCTTAAAAATATAAAATTGAACAAACATGATGATTCTATTCAGATTAGAGATCCTATTTTGATTAATCTAAATGAAGAAGTGATGATTTCAATACTTTTAATGCAAATGGTGTTCATGCTAGTGATTCTGATGATATGTATGAGTTTATTGATATTAATCATGATTTACCAGCTAGAATTGCAAAACAATTATCTCTTGATCCTAGTGACAAACAAAGTAACTCATCCTTAGAGAATGGTCCTTATTTGGAAATGGGCACTGTTCCATTTGATGTGGTCGATGTTTCTCCTCTTGCGTGTTTCATGCCTTCCCTAAATAATATAGACCTAGCCTCTATTATATGACAACACACTTTCATTTAGTTTATTTAATTTCAAGGTTGACTCCTCAACCGAGGTTTGACTAAGATAAACCCCTTTCCACAATATTTTCCTCATTTTTCTATGTGCAAGAACAAGCAACGAGCCTACCATTTCAAATCTGGGAAGTACAAGATCTGATAGACTATCCGTAAAAGTTTTAGAAAAAAGTATAGGGTGCATAGCAATTTACACAATTTATACCCAAGAATAGAATGCCCAGCATAATCTATACCTTGCAAATTAACTTCAAATTAAAACTAGAGGTTAGTGCTATTGTCTGGTTGTTGTTTTAAGTCACTACAAGTTCCTGTCTTATTTTTGTTAGTCAGTGTATGCTAAAATTTGTCATTTTTACCTATTTAGCCTTTTATCTTGCACCGCCCAATCATATTCATCTAAATCAACTCAACTTATCATCTACAGTAAAGGATCATTGCACTCATTTAGTGCTTAATTCCCCCTAAGCCTATCGGGTCATCTTCCTTTCGATTGTGCATTAGGAAAGAGGAACAATCCCCCTTGCTTCTCTTTCCCTAATGTACAATATTCATATCTTTCAATAATTACAAGTTTGAATTAAGTTTAGTTGAAGTGATTAAAGGTTTTTAAAGTTATAATTTATGGACAACTTATTCACCCTCCCCCTCTCAATTCTCTTGCACATTCAACAATTGGTATCAGAGTTGTAGTTCCTTGGGGAAAATATTATCTACTTAAGGAGATCTTCATGGTGCACAGACTAACATTACCTATATTTGTTGGATCTGACTATGCTTACTACAAAGTGCAGATGTAAGGATACTTAGTCTCTCTAAGTTGCAAAACCTAGAAGGCTATTGAAAATCATTATGTGAAATTGGAAAATGGTCTGAGTACTTCAAATAAAATTGAGGCATATGAAGAAAACAAATGGGCAAGGTATGTAATTTTTAGTGTCTTATCAAAAGGAGAATTAAATAAATTTATCTATTTGGAAACTTCTCATGAAGTTATAGAAAATTTAAGAAGTTATTATGAAGGAAATGATATAGTCAAACAGGCTAAGCTGCAAAATGCTAAAGCCAAGTATGAAAGCCAATATATGGAAAAAGAATGATATAGTATCAAAGCCAAGTACAAAAGGTACTCGTAACTCTTACCAAACCTATAGTTCTAAGGTCTCTTCTATAGAATAATTGTATACTGGAGAATAGATGTATGGACCTTTACTTTCTTTTGAGATGAGAGAATTTGGCCCTACTAGCACAAGGACAAAAACTACATTCAAGGCTACCAAATCAGGAAAGATGAAAATTTAGAAAAAGAGGATTTTAATGAGATTGAGGAAAATGTTGTGAGAGGAATAAAGAAAGGAAATGGAAACCATGATGGTAAGTTACCCTTTAAATGTTTCACCTATGGAAATATATTTCATTATGCATCTAGATTTCCTAACAAAATTACAAATCAAAAGAACAAGGAAAGCAAAGTTCAATAGAAAAGCCTACTATGTTAGAGAGGATGCTTGTATTTTGATGACGAATATGATTATGAATAAGATGATCAATATTTATGTATTGTCCTAAAAAATTAGCACCCATAATTGGATTCTCAGTTAGGCCCCATTTTGGTGATTTCAAGATTTCATGTTCATTATTCTTGATCCAACTACCTATCTCCCCTTGATTTGACATTTTGTCTATCATCCCGACTCCCCATTTCATTTTTGGTGCTTTTTCCGAGGTACATAATGCCTTTGGAATTATTTTTTGAGGAACACAATACCCAAGGTATTTTGTTCCCCTATGTTTGGCCTCAAATTTGAATTGGGGCCCCATTGTGATGTTTTAGTGAGAAATTAGATCCCATGGTCAGCTTGGATTAGTTTTGAATCCTAAAAGGTCTGAGAGGTATATGAACACCCAATATCTCCTCATTTTGGTAACCACAACCAAAATTTTGCATACGACATCTATATTCAAGCATTTTGTAATCAAGTGGATTTAATATTTGAAGGTAGGCATCCAAGATCTAGCATTTGTCTAACAATCCAAGGCATTGTGAAGGTAATCTTCTCCATTGTAGAAATCTTCTCTCCCATGATGGTCAAGTAGAGGAGTTATCAAGCAAGAAAGAAGATCCTTTGTCCATCCACATGCATTTTTTTATTCATATAAAGCATCATCAAGAATAAAAAAATTTGAAGATATAGGAGTGGTATTCATAGATTCATGCATTTGTGAGAGAATACTTAATTATTTTCTACATTCCAAGGTTCAACAACTATAATTCAAGAAACATGCAAGCACATTCATGAATATGTGCAATCTCAATATCTATTCGTGAAGGTATTGTTGGTGCTTAAATCAATAGATTGGATTTTCTATGGATTTTTCCTATCCAATGATGAGAAACCCAAGTGATTTGCCAACAAACAAGGTTTCAACTTGATCTAAGTTTCAACCTTCTGCAATTTTGGCTCTGCAGAACCAAGGTTGGTAGGTCTATACCCTAGAATTATCTCCCAAATCCTTAGGGCTTTTTAGAGAAGATAATATGTGTTCCAAACTCTTCGCTTCTCAAGGTGTGGCAAAGTACTATTGAGATCCTAAAACTAAAAGCAACTTATTATCAAAGTGTTTTATGTAATGTTGCAAGAATTTAAAGAATGTTTGATGGATTCAAGATATAAACTGAATACAGTAGATGGATATAGTATCTCAAAACTTTAAAGATGAAAATATGACCAAAATCCAATGAACAAGAAAGACCAGTGCCTTAATCAACTATGGGCAATAGAGTCACTATCATTCCAATCTTATGTTCAACCTTAGAGATAGTTTTGCAAGAAAAATTATCACTTCAAAGGTGTTATGGAATGTACATGCAACTTAAAATGAATTCAAAGATATCTCAAGAGGGTAATACTTCTCAAATGATAGACCAATTGACTGAGGCCTCAATCAATAGAATTTTAACCATGCAAAATGAGAAAACCAATTGAAATATATACTATGATTCAAATTAGGAAGCATGCACATCAAGCTATCACTTTGAAGAAGTTCTATTGGTTTATCCAAGGGAATAATTGTAAAATGATTTAATGAAACAATTGCAAATAGAAAGGAAAAGGACTTATCTTTATTGATTATGGAAAATAGTACAATAGTGTTCACATTTGCAGTTATTGATCCATCTAATCCATCTGACTATAATAACAGTGTGTCTTATTATGTCTTCTATGTGTTGACCTTGGTATCCGTATAAGTATGAAACTCAAAAGATGCAAACAAGCTTTGGATAAATGCAACGCTCCCTAACAAAAACCTAATCCTAAGATAAATAACTGAATGTTTTAACTACAATAACATGATAACCAATTATCCTTATTCAACAACAGTTATCGAACGATTAAGTATCATAATAACTTAACAATCCTTTCACAATATGTCTGTGAGAACAACTTAATAATGATATTCTAATCATATATACATCCATGGTCTTAGTCATGATCTCTCTTTAGTATGTATGAGTTGATGACCTAAATAATGCATCTACATCATAATGGTAATCTGCCCATATCTCTATCTATAGTTTATCTCATAATCTCTGCATGACACCAGATATTTATTGTTGATGTATTGAATAACCTAGTTTAGTATGATATTGTACGCCTCTCTCTCCGATTTCCCACAACTTTCCAAGGGCAGGGGTTAGTAGCAACGGTTCACAAGTGAATGCAAATCAACTACGCAATAACTACTAAACGAATAACAGAAACGTGAGCAATAAAATGTACAAGCAAGAGAAAGGAAGACAAATGAATGCAAACCCCACGATGCTTGAAGCTTCTATTGTTTCTCTCTACTCCTTCCG
>MU225192.1:2194798-2244822 GCA_018584345.1 Thuja plicata | reverse complement strand
TAATTGTTTTCAACATGTGAGATAATTGAATTCTTTTTAATTAAGAATTGCTTTATTTGATGAAATTAAATTAATTTAATTGGAAGAATATAATTAGTAAGTTTAAATATTTGGATTTAAACTATAGGAAATTGAGTTTAATTAATTAAATAATGATAATTAATCAATTAAAGGTTAATTAATTAAATAAAATTAATTATTTAATTAATTTTGGGAATTAGATTAGATGATTTGAGAAATGAATTTAGAAGAAGATAGATGATTAATTAATGATTAAGAAACCATTAATTAATAGATGAAAATTAGTGTTTTTAATGTAAAGTCGCAAGCCTGTCCATTTTAGGGTGTCTACATATATTATTATTGATATTGTCAAATTTGAAACCATATCAATCATCTCTAACATATCCTTCGTTTGGTATTGATGATTCTGAATCAGTGGCTCTGGGCATGTAGATCACATAAGTATTCTTGTGCATGGTCTCTAGAATCAAGTTATTCATCTTCTATTGACTGCAACCATGGTGTTTATTATTCCTTCGCGACCTCTTTTCATCATGTCTGCAAATGATCGTTCGTCCCAAGATCAAGAAATCTGAATCGTTTGATTAAATTATGCTCACCACCTTTGTAATCTACACGTAAAAGTCAAACAATTAATAATACAATAAACCCTAATTGCAATAAAAGGTTTCAATATTAAAGATGCCACGTAATAAATAATTTACTATTGTCGCCTATGGTCTTTTGTCTTTTTCCTTCCAAGGACATGTGTCACATCCTGTGCTACTGCGTAGTGGTTAATGTTTGACCATCTTCCCATCGCGCCATTGCGCTGGACCGTAGATCTTTGATCTTGCAGTCGCAGATATTTCCCAAATGCCTCAGTTATTAGTCGATTTCCTTCACCCACTAGATTAAGTCCTGACCGTTGATTTTAAGCATGGGCTAAAAGATGTTATTTAAGTAATCTGTCCTTTATTCCACTTTATATGCCTTTGTGTAATCCAATTATCCTATCCTACCAATCAAATATTGAAACTTGTATCCACCTCACTCCATTTGTACATCCTGGCGGGCTCAGGACACATGTCATGTTTTTCGCTATTGTGCAATGGTTAAATTGTATGCATGTTGCGATAGTGCCGTAGCGCAGAGCTGTTGGATCAGATCCTGATATGATCGGATGTGACTCAGGACAGTTTTAGTCAAACTAACTTTGTAGGACATGTGGTGATTGTTTTGCAATGCCAAGTTATTTAAAAGGATCATCGTGTGCACGTCAGATTAAAGTCTTCAAACATTGACAGTTCCATTTGACTATTTCTATTATCATGGGGTCAAAAATAGAATACTTCACCATTCTATGATGGATGGAAGGTTTTTACTTCTCGTTGCTTCATTTTACCACCATGCTATAGGTAAGTTTAAGATCATATAAATCCATAAACTATATGTTGATTATAACCGCTATATTTTGATCTCGATCTTGGTAGTTTTATCTACACCAAAGAAGACATAGGAAGGAATCAATGGTAGAGAATAACTTGTTAAAGACATGGATTAAAATGATATATTATTAATAAAAGACATAAGAAACATAAGTAAGAAGCATAATATATAAATCAAAGGCCATAAAGATAAATGAGTAAGTACAAAAATAAACTTCCCTGATTGATTATGAACACAAATTATTATGAAAATTTGGGTTCCACCAGGTATTTAAAAGGTAGATATAATATTTACCTTTACATTTTATTTCTTTTATCCAATTTAATTTCATTTTCAATGTTGATTCATGCAAAATTTTCCTAGGAACAAAATTCCCAATTCATTATGTACCCTACAAATTCACTTAAAATTTAAACTATAGGTAAGTACAACTTTATAATTCCATTTCAAGTCATTGCAAGTGTCTATTTATTTTTTTCAGTCTATATTTCTTCGATCTTGTCAATATTTCTTATTTAGCTCCTATTTTTCTTTGTTATATCATTTCCCCTCAAATCTATTTCATCTTGATCATAATCAAGGGATCATTGAATCACTTATAGATTAATTCCTATTTGAGCCTAGTGATATATCTTCCTTCCCAATTGTGCATTAAGGAAAGGTGGGCAATCCCTTACATTTTTTTCTCCCCCCTTTTCTTTCTATGTAGTTTATTTCTGGTAATTAAAGAAGAATTTGTTCAACTATTTCTAACAAGACTCCAAAAGTAAATACTAAGGTTGCAGATATTTTAACTTATACTTTACATGTTAGAAGAGATAGAGATGAATATCTTATTGATAATTTACATTCTAATCACATGACTGGTGATAAATGTAAGTTTGTAAAATATAAAAAGTATGATGGAGGTATAGTTAGTTTTGGAGGTGATCCAACAATTAGGATAGTTGGAATTGGTTCTATTAGTTTTGATTGAAAGCATAATACTAACAATGTGTGCTTAGTGAAGGGCTTGAATCATAATATCTAGAGTATTGGATAGATGTGTGAGAATGGATATAAATTTTTTTCAAGGAAGATGGATGTGAGATAAGAAATAAATATGGAAATATGATTATTGTTGGAGAGAAAATAAGAAGAAATATGTGTTGGACCTTAAGGAGAACACACAAATGAGAGGGGGGGAGGGGGTGAATCATTTGTGCCACAATAACATAAAAATTTAACCAACTTATAAAATTTAATCTCAAATCTGAATGATAAACATGAAAGCAAGATCATAACACGGTAACCAACACATAACACCAAGATTTTGACATGGAAAAAATGTTAGGTGAAAAACCACGGTGGGGATGGAACCCACAAGATGAATGCACTTTGTTAAAATAAATATACCTACGAGTATTACAAAGAGGAATGCACATGCATTCAGGCACAATTCCTAGAGCTCACTACTCAAATACAACAAGGATCTTAGTCCCAAGGAAGGCTCACTGCCTTACAACAATATATGATCTCAAATCATAGAGGGCATACTATCCAAGCTCACGAACTGACAAACAACATCTTTGAATATGCCAAAACAGTTCCAATCAAGTACAAAAATATCTGCCTCAATTACAGATTCCACTCATACCTCTTCTGTTTAGCATCTCACGCACTCTCATAATTTCACAATTATAAATGATTACATATATATACACATTAACACAATTTATCTCAACTAGGTAATCCAAGGACCTAATTACAAACCATTAATTTAATACATCTCAATACCCAATATGATCCAGTGAATGTCGACTAAGACATAAAAATGATCCATAACAACATATTGGAGATGCTCCACATCCATAGACCACACCACAAACCTTCACAACAGACTACATCACCAAGTCGGATAGGAACTCATAAGAATATCTACACACCATAGGAAATTCATGAAATTTCATCACATAATCCAATGTGATCCACCAACACAAATAGGACATGATCAAGAAAAATCAAAGCAATGTGAAGTACCAATACATCAACATGAACATATTCATCATAGAATTCATTCACTTCTCTGCTCTATTCATTAGGAAAACTAATCAGCAACCACTGTCATAAAATAAAATTATCTTTCCAGCATCCAAATCATGAACCACTCAAGATGAGGACACACATCTATGTCTTGAACCCACCACCAAGTCATCAACAAGGAATATTGCCAAACCAATCTACACCGATCCAAATACTGAAACACTATCTCAGCCTGAACAACTAAAATACCATAGACTAGTAAATCCTTCATAGCTCACTCAAATCAACATGCTAACCTCTTCTACTTGAAAAAAATAAAGTATAGACATCCCATAACACAACTCTACTATCACAATATTGGATCTTCAATATACTAGTCGTACCACATAAATCATCTCACTGAATAAACCAAGAATACTGTCTCCAATATTAGGAATATGTTGACATCAATGACACAACATTAATGCAAACACATATATGCACAACCTGAACAATATCTCAACAATATCCCCCTTTGGCGTTGATGAAAACATATGATGTGAACAATTCAATCAATGTAAAATATCAACAACAATATCACCAATATGACATCTCAACTCATATTGAATATCTCTCCTGAAATGTAGCTTGTTTTTCACATGAATATCTCTCCCCCTTTGACATCAATTATAAAGGCACATGCATGCACTAATTCATAAAAGCCAAAAATATGAATAACACATCTCAAAATAAAATATTTCAACAAAAATCATGAACCATTCACTACACACTACTCCCCCTAAGGAGCAACCACCAAAACATGAATCCAGAAGAATGAAATCTCTATAAGCATACTAGATCAATGCATCTCTAGCTCTGATCAGGAGGGGAAATCACCCCAAGCTTACCTCAGAGATACTCAAAAGTATACTTTGGCAAGGGCTTCATGAATATATCTGAAATCTTCTCTATAGTAGATACATACTCCAATCTAAATTCTTTTTTTCCGACTTTGTCTCTCAAGAAATTATATTTAATATAAATATGATTTTTCTTTGAATGCAACACAAGGTTATTTGAGATATTGATAGAACTTTAATTTTTACAATAGATAGCAATACACTCATAAATAATCACTCTGATATCTTTCAACATTTTCCTCATCCATATTAATTGTGTACAATTAGTAGTAGCAGAAACATACTCAACTTCAGTAGTAGATTGTGATATACAATTTTGTTTCTTACTTGCCCATGAAACTAATCTCCTTCTCAATAGGAATGTTCCACCACTTGTGCTCTTTCTATCATCCACATTACCATCCCAATCAAAATTAGTAGATGTACTTAATGTGAAATAATTATCTTTACCATAACATAATCCATAATCAGCTATTCCCTTCAAGTATCTAAATATCCTCCTAACAACAACAAAATGTGATTCCTTTGGTTCTGCTTGAAATCTAGAAACGATGCAAACAACATTCATAATATTTGGTCTAGTTTGTGTCAAATATAATAGTCCACCGTTCATTGATCTGTATCTAGTCTGATTTTCATTAGGTGTATCATCAATCTTTGTCAACTTACAACTATTAATCATAGGTGTACCAACAAGTTTTGAATAATCCATACCAAATTTCTTCAACAATTATTTCACACTTAGATTGAGAAATAAAAATACCTTTATCTATTTGTGTAATTTACAGTCCAAGAAATAATTTCATCTCACCTATTATAGACATCTCAAATTCATTCTACATCTCATCTAAAAATTCTTCACTCAACTTTTCATTTCCACCAAAAATGATATCATTCACAAAGACTTCAACAATCAAAATGTTATCATCAACAAATTTCAAATATAAATTACTATCAAAAATACCTTTACAGAAACCAAACTTCAATAAATACTTATCTAACCTTGCATACTAGGCTCTAGGGGATTGCTTCAAGCCATATAATGCTTTCTTCAATCAAAAAATCATGTCATCTTTAGCAGTCACGAGAAAACCATCTGGTTTCTCAATGTATACTTCTTCTTCCAATTATCCATTAAAAAATGTAGACTTAACATCCATCTGATATACCTTGAAATTTTTTTAAGTAGCATATGCAAGAAAAATTCTAACAACTTCAATTGTAGAAACATGAGAAAATGTCTCCTCAAAATCAATACCTTCCATCTGAGAATATCCCTTATAGACAAGTCCAGCTTTGTTTTGAACCACTTCACCATCTTCATTTAATTTTTTTTTTCTGAATACCCATTTAGTACCGATCACATTCTTGTCCATAGGTCTAGGAACAAGAATCCATGTCTTATTCTTTTTAATATGTTCCAATTCTTCTTCGATTTCATTAATCCAACTATCATTTTTGCATGCTTCATTAACATCCTTAGGCTAAATATTAGAAATAAAACAAACTTCATTCCTAGAAATTCTCCCTCTAGTTTTAACACCTTTGTTTCTATCACCAATAATATGATTCTCTTAATGATTTAACTTTACATACCTCAGAGTCTTCAGATTTGCATTTGTAGTTGACTCTTGTGTTTCCAAATCTTCCTCATCTCCAACTTCTTCATTCTTCTCTACCAAGACATTATGATTTTGATTTTGATTATGTGTTTGCACAATCTGAATCTCTTCATCATCATCATATGATTCATAACTACAAGATCTAATTGGTTTTTGAAAAAATTTCATCCACTCTCAATCATCTTTTTCAATTTACGATTATAAAATTTGTATGATTTTCTCTTTGTAGAGTATCCAAGAAATATTCCCTCATCACCTCTAGGATCAATTTTTCCTAAATATTCATCTCTCTTAATGTAACATTTTCTTCCAAAGATTCTAAAATAGAAATATTTATTTTCTAATGGTTTGGAGACAAACTTGGGGTGAAAGGATGGCTTTGCAACTAGGGCATCCATTCTCGCACGCTATTCTGCTTCTTGCGCACCTAAGTGTGAGTTACATTAATGGCCTCCACTTTCCCAGGGTATGAAGGTGGTCATAATGAGAAGGTAAACCACACCCATAATAAACATGAGAAACAAGGCTTTGTTAAAGGCATAATTATTGATGCCAGAGCAGTCTCGCATGACAAAGCAATCACAGTGGTTGTGGTAGAGAAAGACAAAGCAATTGTAGCAGCCATAGTAGAAAATGCCATCACAATGGCCATGGTAGAAAATATCAGAACTAGGAGATAGATGGAGCACAAGGAGCGAGGCCCAAATAGAGAACCTTCAAACAAGCGGTCTAGAATGAGAGGACACTTCTAGAAGGTGCCCGCTTCATCTCAGAAATCTCCCACAACTTGGAGGCTACCACAGGAGATGGAGGTAAGATTCTAATGCCTCCCAAACTCATCATTAAAGCTAATCCACAAATGATTGTCACAATTGAACAAGAAAAAAGTAGGCTTAAAGATAGTGCAATTTTCTTTGCTTTTGTCAATGCTTCAAAAATTTCTTCTAGGAACTATCTTAACAATTAGTTTCATAGGATTTGTGGGAAAAAACTAGGGTTCCATTTTTCTTATTATAGAATGCTATAAAAGGGCTTGTTCCTTATGTTCTTCATGGACCCTAAATCCCAAAAATCTATAGTTGAAAAATAGTTCTAGAGAGTAGGCTCGTATGAATTCAGAGCCATCCTGTGGTCACTCAAAGCCTCACATAGAAAAGTCCTGGCTCTTTCGAGTCCCCGTTGGGTTTTCATTAAAATATCCCTCCATTCTTACTTAATCTAATCCCCTAGGCTCTCAAACCAGTTGGTAAGGTACTAATGATTAACCAGTCTAATGTCCTTATTCCTCATACAGATGTTAGGGTGCTCATTTCCCTTAAACCCGACATAGACTTCCCCAAATTTCTTTGCTTCAACCTCGGTGGATGCCCTATTGATTGCCTAGTCACATTCCTAGGTGGTATTAATAGCTGTTACCTCTGTAGAAAGGAGGTCCATAAAAATAGGATTTCTCCATTTTTAGAAAAATGCAATCCTCCCTTTGGAAACCCTAACCCCCCTGTTGATAACGCTACTACCCCCACATCTAACTCTTCTTTTGGTGCTCCTTTTGGAGTTTCCCAGACTGACACCCCACCTTCCCACCATGTCTACTTAAACAAAGTTCACCCACCTTGAACAACACTATTGTAAATTGGATGAAGAACTCAGATATTATCTCTGAAACCCTTGATAAAATCAAAGGCTGGTTTGATGTACAATAAAACCCCTCAAGCCCAACCTTGGTGGTCCTTGAGGAAATGAAGAACCTTCCTTGTGCTAGTGAATTGGATTTTAGATTGAGGCCAAACACCAACTCCCCAAGGCTGAAACACAGGACCCAAAATGCTCAACAAATAACAATTGAGAGAATTAAAATTAAGGCAGACAAGATTAGATCTATTTCTAAACCCAAATGTAAAACATGATCCATCCTTCCTCTAGGTAAAGATTCTACTTTTAACCATTGTACATTCCTTGGTGTATCATTTGACATGGTGGGTAACCCTGAGGACTCCTCCCTCCCGTCATGCTCCCACACCAGTGTTGACCCTACTGATCAACACAGTGGACTAGTTGAAGATAGATTGACCCCAAATCTAACCATGGAAGACAAACTCAATGAATTCTCTATGGTTGTTATCCTAGCACCCCCTCCCTCCCCCACCTGATCAATGGAGTTATGTACCTAAGAGGAAGAGTGGATCAGAGATACCTTCCTTGGAAAATGGTACAATAAGGATGGAGGCTGGTCAGAAGGAGGACCTTGACCTTGAGGAAGGAGAGGTCAACAAAGAGCTAGAGGATTCCTATAGAACAGAGGGTGATAAGTTCATATTTAACTCTGAATCTAAGAAGGCAAAGAGGAAGGAAGGTAAGATAAACAAGGAAATACCATTGGATGCCCCAAGTGGGAATAGTCTTAGGAAGAAAAGAGGAAGACCTCCTCTGAGGAATGGAAACCTCAAGCCATTCAAACACCCAAAGAATGACATACCCCAATGCTTCAAGAGTTTTAAGACTCTCATGGACACTGATAAATAAACTCCCATGTCCATTAATTGTGCATCCTGGAATGTTAGAGGATTAGAGTCCTATGATAGAAAGTATGTAGTCAAGAGATTTTTGCAGTTACATAAGGAAATTGACATCCTCATGCTCCAAGAAGTTAAGGAATTAGTTGGGTTTTCCCTAGATATTACATTAAAGTGCATTTGGAAGGATGCTACTACATTCTCCTCTAAACATCAGAAGGGAAAAGGAGGAACCTCTATTTTAGTTGGAACCAAGTGGAGAAAATTGATCAAAGGATGGGGAATCTCTCCTTGCAACAAAGCAGTTTGGGTCACATTTAGAGTTGGAGAAAAAATCCTTGGAGTATGCTCTGTATATTCCCCTAATGATCACCATGCTAGGATTGACCTATGGAAGTGGATCTCAGACTTGGATAATATACCTTGGATCTTGGAAGGAGATTTCAACATGGTGGAAAAATATCAAGACAAAGTAGGAGGGTAGAGATTTGAATGGAAAGGAAATGAACTGATTTTATGGAATATGATGATATCTAAACTTAATCTCTTTGACCCCCTGGAAGATAAGAAAAGAGACTTGGATGGAGTGTGGTTTACTTGGTCTAATTTCCAAAGAGGTGATAAGAGGATATATTCAAGGTTAGACATATTATACATGAACAAGAAGATATTTAGCTGCCCTCCAACTACATGAAATAATTGTGTGAAGGTTATCCCCTACACCCTCTCAGATCACCACCCTATTATTTCTTGCATCCACCTCATTCCCTGCCAAGATGTCTCACCCTCTAGAAGAGAAGGTTTTGCAATTAACTCTTCTCTCCTCAAGGATGATACTGTCCAGGCTGCCATTAGGATCATCACCTGGTATAATGAGGATATAGTCCATCCAAATTCTAAAGTTGACAGATGGAATCCTACCACACAATCTTGGCAAAAGATGCTCAAAATTGTGGGAAAAAAGAAGGCCAAAGATGCTAGAGGTAAAGAGTTCAAGCTCATTAAAGAGCTATAGGAGGCCGAGCTTCAGATTCATAACAACCCCTCAGACTCAACATTATTGGATACAGTGATGGGTTTTAGGGATTCCCTTAGGAAACTCCAACTCAATAAAACTAGAGGTGCGAAGGTGAGAGCCAAAATTAACTAGCTCAATCCTGGGGACAAAGGGTCTAAATTATTCTTCCAAACCCTAAGGAAGAAGGAGGCAAGTGACAAGATTTCCTGTATCATCGACCAAGGTAACACTATCACAGCTCAGGAAGGTATTCTAGGAACCTTCTCCAATTTCTATAGAAACCTTTTCACCACTAAAGGAAATGAATCTATGGACTTGGCTATGCAGAAGATTAGAGATATCATCCATAAGAAATTATTAGAGGAAGATGCTACTAGTATTGGGAGAGAACTCTTAGCAGGGGAAATTAAAAATTCCATCCTAAGTATGGCCAATGACAAAGCACCTGGCCCTGATGGGCTTACGGTTGAATTCTTCAAGACTAATATTGGTTGGGTGAGTAACAGTATTTATAAAGTTTTCCAAGAGGCCATAGTTGTAGGCACTTTAGGCTCTACACTGAATGCTGGCCTAATAAAATTGATCCCCAAATAAGGTGATAGACTCCTAATCAAGAACTAGAGACCTATCACCCTACTCAATATAGGGTACAAGATCTTTGCCAAAGCCCTCTCCCTCAGGATTGTCAAGGTCCTCCCTAAGGTGATAAAAAATACCCAAACATTCTTTGTCAAGGGTAGATATATTTTAGAGAATTTGGTTACCTGCTAGGAGGTAATGGACTGGGCCAAATCTTAAGGCAATAGAGTGCTATGCTCCTCATATATTATGAAAAATCCTATGACTGAATTGAATGGAAGTTTACCCTACTTATGTTGGAGAGCCTGGGCTTTCCTCCCTCATTTTGAAGAATGGTCTCCACCCTGGTAAAGGGTGCTATGGTAGTAGTAAAGGTTAATGGCTTCAGGTCACAATTCTTTGAGCTCACTAGATCTATCAGATAATGATTCCCTCTAGCTCCCTCCCCATTTATTATTACAGTAGACTCCCTCTACTACTTGCTTAGGGATGACACCTTGTCTCCCAAAGTAAAAGGTATCTCTCTTCCCAATGGCCAAGAGGTGTCTAATATTCAGTTTGCAGATGATACAACCATCCTCCTAAACATTGAAGAGGATAATATGGAGTTCCTAATGAATAAACTAAACTTATTTTGCCTAGCCTCAGGCAAAAAAATTTCTATTTCCAAGTCCATTATGCTGGGATGGGAGAAAAACCCACTAAGATGGTGGAGAAAATATGATATGGAATGGGGAGGCCCTAATCATATTTTGAGGTACCCAGGGATTCCATTTGCTGTGGAACCTAGTATTAATGGGATGTGGTGCTGGGATAAAGACATGATCCTCAGTAAGCTTAATAAGTGGGACAACAACCTCCTTTCATTCCTTGGAAGAGTACAAGTTTGTCAGAAGATCCTTTCTTCCTACCCCATATATTTTTCCTCCTCCTAGCTTTTTAATCAGAACCAGTTCATCTCTATTCAGAAGATTATCAGAGACTTCCTCTGGTTAGATGGGAGAGGGAATAAAAATACTCACACTGTCTCTTGGGAATGGTGCACTAGAGAAAAATCCTGGGGGGGTCTTGGTTTGAAAGACCTCAGAACACAAGGGATAGCATTAACACTTAAATGGATTTCCAAGGCTTCCTTTGGAGATGAACCATGGAAAATATTGATAAGAAACAACCTTACTAGAGCTCATCCCTACAAAGCCAAATCCTGGACTTACCTATGCTAATCTGATCTACTTAGCATTGATAGTAACATTGTTGTACAAGGATCCAATGTATTCAAGTCTATATGGAAGATCTGGAAATATGTTAGAAGATTCCTTTGCAACATCTCCCTCAAAAAGTGGTGGTAAGATTTGTGGTACTAGATCCCTCTAGTGGAACCTAAAGCATAAAGATAAATCTCTAGCCCTACTACAAGGCTACTAAGAAAGGAAATGGGTAGAGAAAGGAATATGTTGGTTCCAAGATGTGATAAAGGTAGATAAACTTGACACATGGGAGAGGTTGAAAGAAAAATTTGACCTGCCCATGTCCCAAAGTAGAACTTATGCCGTACTTTGTGCTACTCTTAACAACCTGGGTCCCCTTAATGGATGTTTCTCACTTGAAAACTTCTCCTCTTAGATTACTTGGCCTGACACTACCCCTATTCACCAAGTCAAGACTAAATAATTATACCACCTTCTCATCCTGAGCCCTGATATCCTCACCCATGCTAACTCCAAGTGACATCTTGATGTCCCCTCCATGGATTGGAATAAGTAATTCACCTCCATCTAGACCAAACCTATTTAACCCAAGATCATTTTTTTTATGGCATCTCCTTATACATAAACTCCCTTTCAATATACCTGGGGGGATCCTAATTTGTGCACTGTTTGCAAGCAACCTGAATCTATTTTTCATGTCTTTTTTGAATGCTTCTTTGCTGCTGGAATTTGGAAGATGTTTGGTCTCACATACAAATCCCACTTTGATAGTCTTAATGTCATTTATGGACACATTAATAACAACAAATATTGGAATGTATTTTTGTCTATTCTTTCTTCTATTATATTGTGGGTTATTTGGAAGGCTCACAATAATGATGTTTTGGCAGGGAAGAGTAGGAATCTTACCGAGTCCCTAAGGAGACTCATATATTTTGATGTTTCCATGCAGTTTACAACTTTCATAAAGATGAAGGAGAGTAAGTTCCTTGAAATACTAAGAGATGGTGAGACCACCATCAGTAAGGACATAGCACATGGTTATAAAACCATGAAACCTGGACCTCAGTTTGACAGTAAGCTGGCTGACTTCATTGACCAAGTGAGGAAGTATAACATACCTACAAATGACAGGGTAGAAGAGAACATAGATAGATTCCCAAACCATGGGATCATTGTATACAATTATGTATCCCAAGACTCCAATGAATTGGATGATGAACATGATGTTCCTTCTGAATATGATAGTTTCTTTAGTTTATAGCTAGAACTCTTTTAATAAGAAACACTCTATGATGATGGTAATTGTAATATTTTGAGCCTCTTTTTGATATGGTTGTGGTCTCTATCTAGCCCTTGTGCAACTCTTTTTGATTTGACATACACTCTAATGTAAATATTTTTGATCCTCTGATATACAATAGAAAAAAAAATATTCTAAAATACTTTACAGTAGGAATATGACCATACCAAAGCTCATAAGTATTTTTACTAGTACCATGCTTGTTTCAAACTTGGCTAAGTGTATAAACAATAGTGAATTTTTTTTTTCTCTAATGGATCTGTGAAATATTTCCCTCAATCATCATAGTCCTAATAGTGTAAATGATTGTTATTTTTATTCTATCTGCAATTCCATTCTACTATGGAGTTCATAGACAAGACATCTATCTCTTTATTCCATGCTCTTCACAATATGCCTCAAACTCTCTAGATGTGAACTCTCCACCGCTATCAGTTCTCAGACACTTCAGCTTCATACCCATCTCAGTCTCAACCATACCACTAAAAATTTTGAATTTGTCAAATGCCTCATATTTTTATTTAAAAAATGTAACCCACATCATCCTTAAATAATAATCAATGAATAGAATAAAGTATATATCTCCATAGTAACTTCTAGTCCTAGTAGGACCACATAGGCCAGTATGAACCAAATCTACAATCCACTTGAAGAATAAGTTATTATCTCTACAAGATATTTTGTTATCATTAGTTTATAAAAAGTTATAGAGTCAAGGAGAATAAATCGGTAAATGGAGAAACACAAGGATAAGACAAGTTGGTAATGTACACCGAGCCAGTCGGTAAAGCACAAAATTGACAGAGTAACCAAACACTTACAGTTACTGAGTGAAACACTACACCAAGCGCATGTAGTACACTGAGTTGATATTACACTGAGTGATGAAGAACATTTAACTAAGTACTGTGGAGTTATTTAACCGAGTTATACAGTTAATCAAAAATGTAATCAGATCATATTTAATGATTGTTAGAGCATTAATTACACGTATACAAGTATTTATAATATTTTTTACATGATCAATGATTCAAATAAATCAGAGTTAAGATCTAAGGCAGAGATCAAACGAGAAAAAGAAATTTTTTCATTTCCAAGAAAAACAATATCGAGGCAAAAGTGACATGGTCACCGAGCTGGAAAGAAGATCTAACGGTCAAGAGAAATTTACAGCATACTTAACACATAAGATAAAGAGGCAAAACTCATCTAAGTTTTGGATGAATTTGTAAGAGAGAAATATACATATACATAAGAAAATAGAAGGACAAAGAGTTGTTATTGTTATTTTTGTTAAAGGAGTTATTGAAGAACAAAGAGCAGAGTAGAGAGCATCGAGAAAAATTTCAGCTACAGAAGAGCAGAACAAAACAATGTTACATTTTGGGAATTGAGGTAACACATATCAGAGCACATAGAGTCTGAAAATTTTTTACATTTGATGCATTTTTACGTACATTGTTAAGTTATTGATACTACTGTATTGAGAGCTTTAAATCCCAATACTGGGTAAATCTTAACTGATCTTATATTTGTAAATCCTTTAACAAGGTACATCTCTAAGTGTAGAGTTTGTAAAAATCATTTAACCAGGTAGACCTAACAATTCTTATATATAATATTAACTGGGTAAGGTATTAGAAATAGCTAAACTTTGTAGCTCTAACCGAGCACCCTTTATACTGTAGTTAGTGAAGGTTGTGGGTGTCATCCCCACTGCATTTTTTATCCTCTAACCAATGATTCACGAGTTACCAAAATTATGGTGTTATGAGTTCAATTGTTTAATGTTTTGATGTTATGGTTTTATAAGCATTACATTACTTTTATTTCAAAGTTATGAACTCGGTAATAAAAAAGAAATAGTATATGATTTAAATAGTGATTATGGTTAAAAAATTTTATTGGTACTGATTCACCCCTCCCCTATTAGTCCCAAGTTTCCATTAGTTATTCCAAAAATTGGTATCAGAGCTTGTACTCTTTAGTTAAAGGTTTGACCACATGAGAGTTAAATATCTTAGTCATGGAAGGTTATAGACAATTTAAGAGAATTAATGGTCTTGAATCTGAGTTGGAGAGTGCATGAGAGTTAATCATGGATATAAGAAAGAAACTTGAGAAATATCTGAGGATAAGAAGGAAATTATATGATGAACTAAAGGTTACATAAGAATAAGTTGATACACTTGAGGCTGCATCAGAAGGAAGTGTGACTAAAGAGTCTGAGACTTCCATAAGAGAACTACTTGAAAATAATGATTCACTTACCAAGCTATTGGATTTGATGAAGAAAGATCTTGATGCTATTAGCTTAAGACTAACCAAACTGATTGAAGGTAAAAGAACATCTGAGGATGAAAAGAGAATTGTAGAAGATGACAAAAGACAAGTTGAAATTAGGTTAAGTGAGAAAGATAATGAAATATTAAGGATGACCCAAGCTCACTACAATATGACTGACCAACTTCTGAATGCAAATTAGAATTGTACCCAAAAGGAATTTGAGAATCAAGCACTAAAAGTTGAAATTGAAAGAATGGACAACAATTTGAAATTTGGGAAGGATGCAAATGAAATGCTGAGAAGAAATGAAGAAGTACTGAAATCATTGGAAAAATAGGTTAAGAATCACAAGCAACTGAATGATAGATCAAGAATTGGATTCAATGAGAGAAACACTATTGAGAAAGGAGAATCATCTAATGCACATAAATATCAAGGTAATGCACCCCCACTGAAACAAAAGAAGCCAAGTTATAATTATTGTGGGAAGCCTAGACACATTGCTAATGTTTGCAAAAGAAGGAAAGGTAAAGTACCAAGTACACCTAAATTTTATGGTTATTATTTTAGATGTAATAAGTATGGACATCAAGCTTTTGAGTGTAGAACCAACCTTACTAACAACATAAGGAAACCTAATTTTGATGGATACTATGAGAATTGCAACAAGTATGGTCACATGACTAAAGAGTGTAGATTAAAGAAAAGAAATGATAAGTGGATGCCCAAACAAGACAAGGAAAATACTAATCAAGCTAGCACATCTATACCATGGGATTATAATACATGGATTTCATGCTTATATTGTGAAAGATATCGACACATTGATGCAAACTGCATATTGGTACACACAAAATTTAACAGAAGGTCATGGAGGAACCATGACATGGTATGTTTCTATTGTCATAGGGTAGGACACCTAGCAAGCAACTACATATACTAAGGAGATGCACTAACCGAGGATGAATCTACAAATAGTGCACCATATACTATTGAAGAAATCAAAGAAAAAATGAACAAAACATGGAGTAGAAAGACTCAGGAAGATGGAATTTCACTTGGAACTATAAACAAAACCATCTCTATCAAGTTTTGTGTACCAAGTTCCACCTAATTGGTGAGAGGTATGTAGGAACTGCATGCTTATTATAAATCTTACATGAGTTCCTAAGAAATAGAGTTAAGATCGATATCAAAATATTAAGATGCATTTGGATAAGTTGTGGAAATTTTGATTGAAACTTGTAATGTGTGATTATTTTGTTTAGTTAGTTAAATAAAGTGACTATGTTATTGGTATAAAGGTAAAAGGGACTCAACAAGCACATTTAATACAAATAATTAGAGCTGTTGGAAACCTTAATCGAGGAAAAGCTATAAATAAGAAACTTTGTAATTCATTTGAACTTAACATTTTCAAAGAGAATTTGAGCACATTGCAGAGTGATCACTCCCTTGAGAATTCAAAGAGAATTTGAGTTATTTCTAAATCTTTACAAGAGCATTGAGTGATATTTTTGAGATATCTGGTTTACCGAGTTGTGTTTTCAAAACTGTATTTTATCAAGCATGCCCTAGTTTGTTATTTTGACACATTTGGAGATTATCATGACACCGAGGATGTAAAGACCAGTATTAGTGAAGAAGGATGAACCAGTAAACCCTAAATACAAGTTTCCCCTCGCTATTGATGATGTAGAGGGTCTTGGCTTCTAGGTGTTTTCTTTCTCCAAGTTAGAATCTACTTCTTTGGACCATCCAATGGTTCAAACCCCCAATGTTATCTTCACCAAGCTTGGCCTCCAAGGCCCTTAATCCAACTTGCCTCCTAGGTATAGTTGAAGTGATGAAAGAACAATCTCCAGCTAACTTGTACTAGTCCAACTAGCCCTTTGTTTATCTTGTCTTCTCTCTTATTTCCCCTAGAACTCCAAGCCCTTGCTTAGGATCTTCCCCGAATACATCTCAGGCCCTTACCTATGTTCATGGGTCCTTACATGACCATTGGAGATGTTTCAAACACTTCTGGTCACCTTATCAATCCCTTTGTTATCGCTACACATAGGTAGTCCTAATTAGGCCTAATTGTATTAGGTCTATTTTCACTATTTTTAACCAAGTACTGCAAATTATTCCATACAAACCTATGGATGGATATATGATTCTGAAATCTATCACTTATCCCATCAATAATCCAAAGCTACAAGTAATCAAGATACCCACAACCCTAGTTTCCTTCAGGCCCTAGTTTCTAAGCTATCTTTTAGGCCTCTGGACCAGTCTATGCAAAACACATCCAATAGGTCTTCAAACTTCATTGCCAACACTTGAAACCAATTGAAAATTCAATGGTACACTCTAGGGATTCCACACATTCCACTTAGATGTTCATACCAGATCATGGGTGTGCTCTTTCAATTTGATCTTCACTCTATCCAGGCTCACCTACTCCAAGCAGTCAACCTAGGGCATCACTCAAAAACTAGGAGTTTAGTTGCGAGAACCACAATTGAAACCAAAAAAATATTTAAAGACCCTAACCTATCATTCCAAAAGGTATCATTCATTTTCAACTGTGGATGCTTAGGTTAGAGCCAATTTTGTTCCTGTAACTCTGCAAATGGATGTTGCAGACACAGTCACAGTAAACGAGGTATATCTCTACAATCCCTTAACTTGAAATCAAACTTGAATATGAAAAAGAAATCTAAGACTATGATATACACTTTTATGAAATCAGATTGCACAATCTAATCCATACACACCTATCCACGATTGCAGAAACACTGCAATTGAAAGGAAAAACTTAGAAAAACATCCGTACAATACTTGCACATGTGTGGTCTAAAACTAAAACTTCATTAACCTTCAAAAATATTCATCCCATGCTCAAATACCTGAGCATAGGTGGTTACAACCGTTCTACCTTCCATTTGCAACTTCTTGCAAGCAACTTTTGCAAAATTGGAAAAGTTGCAAAAGTCGCTTGAGCAACTTTTAAAAGTTGCTAAGCAATTTTGCATTTTCCTGATTTTTGATGATTTTTCTCAAATTGATGCTCCTTGACCTATCCTAGGACCCTATTTATGCTACATAGGACCCTATATGAGACTATTTCCCATTTTTTCTCACAATTAGTAACTTTGTGACCTTTTGACAACTTTGACCACTTTTAGGACCTATGAGCAACTTGTGCTCTTACAAACCAAAAAGGAACAAGCTTGGATCCAATTTCCTTTGGATATTATTAAAAACACACTAAAAATCCTTAAAAAACCTTAAACAACATCAAACAAAACATCAAACCAAAATGTGGGAGGTGCTCTGCACCATACTCCCCTGGGACAAAGAACTCAAGTCCCTTGAGTTAGGAGGTCTTCAATGGTGACTCCATGCTTGAGTATGTATTCTTTAGTCATCCAAGTGGCTTCAGCATCTGGTATTCCTTTCCACTTCACAAGATACTCTTTGTAAGTACCTTTCCTAGTCTTCTTGATCACCTTGGAGTCTAATAAACTATCCAATTGCAGAGGTTGAGGAGTGGGTAAATCTCTGATCCAATCTTCTTCTACCAAGTTTGAAATAGTGTGTTGACTAGTGTCTGAGGGAAAACCCTTATAGAGATATATATCACACACATTAAAAATGGGTGAGATGCCCAAATTAGGAGGCAAATCCACCTCATATGCATTATTACCATACTTATGCAACACCTTGAGTGGTCCTATCTTATTTATCAGAAGCTTGGTTGGCTTACCTTTAGGTAATCTCTCCTTCCTAAGGTAGGAAAGTACCAGATCTCCCACCTTGAATTGAAAATCCCTCCTTGTCTTATCTGCCTTAGTCTTATACTTGTCCACTTGGTGTTGTAAAGTCTTCTTAACTTCATCATGAAGGTCTTTCATCTGCTCTCCAAAGGATTCTCCTTGGGCACTCCTTATTTCCTACCAACTGAGATCCCTCAACTCCATGATCCCCCTTGGATTAGCCCCATAAACTATTTCAAACGGGCTCTTGCCAGTGCTCCTATTGATGGAGTTATTATAGGCATATTCTGCTTGTCCTATAATGTGATCCCATGATTGTCCATGTTTCTTAGTCAAGCATCTTAATAGGTTACATAAAGACCTATTTACTACCTCAGTTTGTCCATCTGATTGAGGGTGGTAAGCTGAAGAAAAATATAAGTTTGTTCCTAACATTTTCCAAAGGGTTCTCCAAAAATGGCCCACAAACTTACTATCCCTATCTCTTACTATATTGATTGGTGATCCATGAATCCTCACTATGTCTCTGAAGAAAAGATCTGCAATGTGGGAAGCATCATTAGTTTATCTAAAAGGAATTAAGTGTGCCATATTTCTAAACCAGTCCACCACTACAAACATACTGTCATGTCCTTTTGGTGTCTTAAGTAATCCCAAAACAAAGTCCACGCTCAAGCACTCCCAAGGTCTCTGAGGTATGGATAGAGGCTAGCACAATCTACTGTTGATACTATGTCCTTTTTCTCTCTGGCATATCTAACATTGTTCCACAAACTTCCTGACATCTAACTATAATTTAGGTCAATGGTAATGCTTTTTCAATTTCTGAAGTGTCTTGTCCACTCCAGAGTGGCCTCCCATACTGCTTTGGTGTTTTTCCTTGACTATGTTCTCCCTCATCAAGCATTGAGGTATACAAAACAAGTGTCCCTTGAACATTAGTCCTTCCTGCAACATAGAGTCAGTAAAATCCACCTTAAAGACCTTTTTAAACTTCTCACATGATTCATAGACATCCTTTAAATATTTGTCTTCTTTGTAGAGGTCTTTAAGGTCATTCATTCCCACACTTTGTAACTATATTTCCTGAATAGTCAATACTCTCCTACTCAGAGCATCTACAACTTTGTTTCTAACACCTTTCTTGTGTTTTATGACAAAAGTATACACTTTCAAGGATTCTACCCACTTTAGGTGCCTTTGATTCAACTTCTCTTGCCCATTCAAGAAGCTAAGGGCATGATTATCTCAATAAACTACAAATTACCTTGGTAGGAGATAATGTCTCCACTTTTTGAGTGCGTATACCATTACATACAACTCTAAATCATAGGTGGTGTACTTTTTCTTGGCTCCATTCAACTTCTCTGAAAATAAAGCTACAAGGTGCCCCTCTTGACTTAACACTGCCCCAATGGCTAGTTTACTAGCATCACACTCCAATAAAAATAACTTATTGAAGTTTTCAAACCTAAGAGTAGGTAGTTATTCTATCTTATTCTTTAACATTTCAAAGCCTTTATCTATTGCTTCTGTCCACTTGAATTGACATTTAATTCCTCCCTTTATAGTATTTAGTATTGGCGCACATACATGGCTAAAGTTTCTCACAAACTTCCTATAACAAGAGGCTAATCCATGGAAACTCCTAACTTCTCCTATGGATCTAGGTGTTGGCCATTCCAATATAGAATTGACCTTATAAAGACCCATATTCATGCATCCATTAGAAACAACAAATCCAAGATACACTATTTCAATTTTCAAAAAAACACATTTTTCTTGGTTTATCATTAGTTTCTCTTGGTGTAGCCTCAAAATGATTTCCAAGTGTTTCATGTGCTCCTCCTCAGACCTGCTAAAGATCAAAATGTCATCAAGGTAAACAATTAGAAATTTACCTATAAAGTTAGCTAGTACTTCATTCACGAGCCTTGTGAATGTACTAGGTGCATTTTTTAGGCTAAAGGGAATTACAAGCCACTCATACAACCCTTAATTTGTCTTGAAGGTTTTTTTCCACTCATCACCAGGCCTAACTCTAATTTGATGGTACCTTGATTTCAAGTCCACCTTGGAAAAATAGAAAGAACCCCCTAAATTGTCCAACAAGTCCTCAATCCGGGGCATGGGAAATCTGTACATAATTGTAATCTTGTTGATAGCCCTAGAATTAGTGCACATCCTCCATTTTCCATCCTTCTTAGGTGCAAGGACAGTTGACATGACACAAGGACTCAAACTTTTCCTTATAAGCCCCTTCTCTAGAAAATATTGTATCTGTTGGCAATCTATGCATCCTAACTTGTAGTCATTTTATATGCTGCCTTGTTGGGTAGAGTAGCTCCTAGAATTAGGTCTATTTGATGACTCACATCTCTCATAGGTGGAAAAACACTAGGAAATCCATTATCCACTATCTCATGGTATTTATCCAATAATTGTTTCACTTATGGAGGCGTATTGACTTTCTCTTTAGTCTCTTCTCTTGGCTTTACTATCACTGCACAACATACCCCTCTTTCCTTATTCATGGCCTTAAGGAATTCCTTTCCACTCATGAGCATCACACTAGTCCCCAAATTCTTCTCTTCATTAGGTTCTGTCAAAGGATCCATTTGAAATTTCATACCTTGCTTAATGATCACATAGTTGTTCTTTTCCCCATCATGAATGGCCTTTACATCATACTACCATGAATGTACTAATAGGAGGTGACATGCATCCATGGGCAATATGTTACATAACACTTTGTCTTGGTACTCTCCTATTTCAAACTCCACTAAATTTTGTTCATCAACCACTATCTGCTGTCCCTTGTTTAGCCATGACACCTTGTAGGGTGTAGAGTATGGTATCCTTCTAAGTTTTAGTTTTTCCACCATCTCAGTTGAAAATATGTTCACTGTGGACCTTGAATCCACTATCACCTTACATATTTTCCCATGTGACCTACATGTAGTTTTAAACAAACTCTTCCTTTGAGGTGGCTCTGTAGTGCTAGGAAATTTTAATAAAGTCCTTCTCAAAATAAGATTTTCCCCATCCAATACTGGGACTACCTTGGAGATTGGTGAGGTGACACTTTTGTTGGAATAGTCCCAAGGGATAACTGAGGGGGGGGGGGGGGGAATCNGGGGGGGGGGGGGTGAATCAGTTATCAGCTAGTTTAATTCTTTTCTCTAATTAATTATAGAATAACATTAAGCATATACACATTGAGATAACACAAAATAGAACACCATAATTTTGGTTATGGGGAAACCAAAATAGGTAAAAACCCTAGTGGGAATTAGCACCCATAAAGAACTGTACTTGAGTATAATAATCCCTGTTAGAAGATCTTACAACCCTATTAAGAGTTTATCTTTATAATGCAATAAGTACAATGACCTGGTTAAGGGTCAAACCTTGTTAGGAGTCTTTTACAAATAACCCTATTAGGGGTGAGGACTCACTATCCAAAAGATCATTGCTGAAATGATGAAGGCTGCAACCTTCAGTAAAATAGATATACACTATATCTGATAGTGAACTGTTTGAGTAGACCTGCTATCTTGATTAGTTCCAATGAATTGTATACACTCTCTGCTTCTTCACATAGATCTTTAACTGATGAATGAAATGGATTTACTATCCCATAACAATTAGCATTTTGTTCTATCCTTTTTCTGTCTCTTTTCTTATCATTCACACTTAGTGATTACAAAATGAACTGCTATATGTATCTTCTCCAAAAGGTATGATCACGTTCGCTGTAGGAGTCCCTTCAATGCTTCTCTAGTCGGCCAAACCAAGCATGCAACATAATTAGAACCGCGCAACTCAAAGTAAATAGACGCATCACTTCACATAGTCGGCTCCACCAAAATTACCCAAACATCATACTTCGGGTGAAACATGATTAGCGCCTTTGGTTAATTGTCTTTGACTCATAACTAAACATGAATCTAAACACGCATATCCCATATCTAGATGCAACTAAAGAATCAATAAAATTACTGTTGGCTTTCTGAAAACAATCTTTTGAAACTGTGGCTGGTAAACAAAGTAACATAACTTAACTGTTATTGAACATCTGAATTTGCGTGTATGTGCATGGTATAATAACTATGTCTGAAACATGAAAACAATTACACAAGGCTTCCACATATCGCTACTGAAAAGTGAATACAATTCACTGCTATATACTTTATGTTGTCATCAATGACAAACATACAGTTAACTATTTGCATAAAGGCAAATCTCCAGCAACTTTGTATGTCCTCTTCTTGTACTAGTTGAGTTCTTCTCTCTCCCATGCACAAAGTTGAAGCTTTATCAGGGCATCTACCCATAGTATGGCCTACTTGGTTACAATTGTAGAACCTTCATGTGAAGACAGTATTAGCCCTACCTTGGTACTAAAACCTACCTCTTGGAGTTCCTCTTCCTCTGTATCCTCCTCTCTGAAATGATCCTCTATACTGATTGCCTCCATTGTTTTCTGTGGACTGAGAATCTTTTGGCCTATTTGAGTTTTGGCTTCTTCCAAAATTATTCCTCCCTTTGAATCCTCTATTACCTCTACCTCTTTTTTGGAAATCATTCCTCCTTTTATCCTTCTCCTCTACTCTCAATGCTAATTGAAAGCATTTATGCATACTGTCAGGGACCATCATACTGATCTCATTTTGGATTCCTTGCCTCAATCCATTTAGATACTTTGCTACCCTTTCTACCTCCTCTTCCTACCTTCTTTCCCTTAGAATCAACTTGTTAAATTCCTTAGTATAAGCACTTACTGTCAGTTCTTTTTTTCTTAGGTTCTGTAACTTCTGTTACATTTGTATCTCATAATCATTTGGTAAGAATTGTGCCCTTAGTCTGAATTTCATCCTATCCCAGGAGACTATTTTATTCTTCCCAAAATTTACCCTATCATCTTGCATCATATTCCACCAAACCAATGTTGATCCCTTGAGCCTAGCCTTGGAATAATTGACTCTCTTCTCCTCTAACACTTCTTTGTAATCAAATTGGTTATCTATGGCCTCTAGCCAATCTAAGAACTCTTCTCCATTCAAGTTGCCAATATAGTAAGGAATGTGTTCCATGCTATCTTTATTGATTGATTTGAAGGAATCCAAGAAAACTCTCTATTCCTTATCCATCTCCACTTCTTTTCCTTTTCCAGATGTCTCACTTGTATGGCTTTCATCCTCTTCCTCACTTTCACCTCCCCATTCAGTGACTCTCCTCTTACTCTTTGATTCTGATAGATTGGAATTTTCCGATACATCTTGGACCAAGTCCACTATGGAATCCTTTCTCATTTCCTTGGGTGGCATGCTATCAACCTCGTGGATCCCCTCCCCTTCAGACATACACCAAACTTACTGTAGTTTTGGCTCTGATACCACTTTGATGCAAAGGGTCTTGGCTTTTAGTTGTTTTCTTTCTCCAAGTTAGATTCTACTTCTTTGGACCATCCAATGGTTCAAACCCCCAATGTTCTCTTCACCAATCTTGGCCTCCAGGCTCCAAGGCCATTAATCCAACTTTCCTCCTAGGTATAGTTGAAGTGATGAAAGAACAATGTCCAACTAACTTGTACTAGTCCAACTAGCCCTTTTTTTATCTTGTCTTCTCTCTTATTTCCCCTAGAACTCCAAGCCATTTCTTAGGATCTTCCTTGAATACATCTCAAGCCCTTGCCTATTTTCACGAGTCCTTACATTCCCATTTGATATTATTCAAACACTTTTGGTCACCTTATCAATCCCTTTGTTATCGCTACACATAGGTAGTCCTAATTAGGCCTAATTGTATTAGGTCCATTTTCACTATTTTTGACCAAGTACTAAAAATTATTCCATATAACCCTATGGATGGCTATATGATTATGAAATCTATCACTTATCCCTTCAATAATCCAAATCTACAAGTCTTCAAGACACCCAAAACCCTAGTTTCCTTCAGGCCCTAGTTTCTAGGCTATCTTTTAGGCCTCTGGACCAGTCTATGAAAAATGCATCCAATAGGTCTTCAAAATTCATGGAAACACTTGAAACCAATTTAACATTCAAGGGGACACTCTAGGCCTTCCACAAATTCCACTTAGATGTCTGTACCAGATCATGGGCGTGCTCTTTCAATTTGATCTTCACTCTATCCAGGCTCACTGACTCCAAGTAGTTAGCCTAGGGAATCACTCCAAAACTAGGAGTTCAATTGAAACAACCAAAATAAAAACCAAAACACTATGTATAGACCCTAACCTATCATTCCGAAAGGTATCATTCATTTTCAACCATGGATGCTTAGGTTAGAGCCATTTTTGTTCCCGCAACTCTGCAAATGGATGTTGCAGACACAGTCACAGTAAACAAGGTGTATCTCTACAATCCCTTAACTCAAAATCAAAATTGAATATGAAAAATAAAGATAAGAATATGACCTACACTCCCATGAAATCAGATTGCACAATCTAATCCGTACACACCCGTACAAGATTACAGAAACACTACAATTGAAAGGAAAAACTTAGAAAAACATCCGTACAATACTTGGACATGTGTGGTCTACAACTAAAAATTCATTAACCTTCAACAATATTCATCCCATGCTCAAATACCCAAGCATAGGTGGTTACAACCGTTCTACCTTCCATTTGCAACTTTTGCAAAATTGCAAAAGTTGGAAAAGTTGCTTGAGCAAATTTTAAAAGTTGCTAAGCAATTTTGCATTTTATTTCTTTTTGATGATTTTTGTAAAATCAATGCTCGTTGACCTATCCTAGGACCCTAGTTATGCCACATATGACCCTAGATGAGAATATTTCCCATTTTTTCTCACAATTAGCAAATTTTTGACCTTTTGACAACTTTGACCACTTTTAGGACCTATGAGCAACTTGTGCTCTCACAAACCAAAAAGGAACAAGATTGGATCCAATATCCTTTGGATATTATTAAAAAAACACTAGCAAACCTTAAACAACCTTAAAAAACATCTAAAAAAAATCAAACCAAAATGTGGGAGGTGCTCTGCACCAATTTCCCAAAAAATTGATATGACAATAGAATTATCTTCAATACCTCCGCGAGTTCTATTGATTGAAGACATCTGCACATTTATCCACTGCAAAATCAAAGATTTGTGTGAAGCTAAGATTGATTCTTCATTTAGTAAGTTGTGCATGAATGGAAGAATAAAGGATGAGCACAAACATATGGAAATGAAAGGATTGACACATGCAATTCATATACCGAGAGAATTTAAGCCCCAATGGGTGAGGATGGTACTCAACTGAGTACATGACCAATTTATGTGGTTGGATTAACCGATAAAGATAACTAAGGATGTTTTGCACATTATCACTAGATTTCCTATTGGAGAACGACCAAAGTAAATCAAGAAAATAGACAAGGTTAAGCTCACTGAGCTAGCCAAGGCACAATGGGATGGTAGAGGAATGAGAATATCTAATATTGTGTATCTTGAGTTAAGGTATACATGAAACATCATGTCTTACCGAGTATTTCAATCATCCCGAGTGGATAGTGTACCATGTGGAGTAGTATACCTAGCATATAAGATAGTAAAGAAAGGACTTGAGATAGATCTCTGGGAACTTTTGCTAAAGCAAATAGATGAAAATATGAATACAATCAGGAATGTGAAGACCAACACATTGAAATTGGGCTCACTATTGGTATGTATTTTATTTTACTACCAGAATTCATTTCCCTCCATTGGAGATGTAGTATGGAAAAATGATAGGCCATTCATATATCAAACACATGAGTATATATAGACTCTAGGAGACAAATTTGATGAAATCATGACTGATTACTTTTTGACATTCCAAGCTAGAATGCATAAGAGATACATAGTTCCACCTTAATTAATTGCTAAGTATCAGGATAACATTTGTTTTCACGTTGATACTGATGTTTTTATAATTCAGGCTATAGAACTGAAAGTTGAATGGATTCAACCACTGGGATATGAGATGGATATATATATTGGATCAAAACAAATAGAAGCTTTATTAGCTAAACCAAAATATCCTAATAAGAAAAGGTGTGGAACCTATGAGGAAGTCAATGATAAAATCATGTAAGGTATTTTGGTACCTAGGTCAATCAAGAAAGAAAGTAAAATGATTGATACTTTATCAAAGACTCTTGGAGTTGATGATACACTAGATGAGAACATTGAGAATGAACAATAAATTGTAGTTGTTGAAAAGAAAAATCTACAATTGGCATCACCGAGTAAGAGAGGTATTGGAAGGAACACTAGATCTTTGGTACAACCGAAAGAAAAGAAAGTTGTAGAGGTAGTAAAACCAAGAGGAAAGAATTATGAGAGAACTAGAGGTAGGAAACAACTTGAAAGAACAAGGAGAATATTACTACTTGGTAATGAGAGTGAAATAGAGTCTGATGAGGCTAATAAATCTATATCAGTTGTAGAGATTTTACGAGTTCCACAATGTCTTGATGATTATCTTGAAAGTTTAAATAAATCAAGAAGATTGGGAGCCTTCAAGCAAGAAAAATATCAGAAAAGGAATGAAGAAGATAAGAAAAATATTGAAGTTGTTGTAACTTTACTGAGATACAAATTGACACCTATTGAGCTTGTAGACAAGATACTAGAGGAACTATACAATAAAATTGATGCAAGATGGAATTATGAAATAAATGCAGAAAAGGAAATGAGAGAGATATATTGTACACACTATTCCGAACCTTGCACCATCTAAAATTTGTGAAACATTAAAGAAACATTCAAACAAATTTCTAGTCAAGGGGAGAGCCCTACGAATAATGAATGGAGACATACAATTAGTGGAGAAGGATATAGCTGCAAAATGGAAAGACATATTTCATATAGATGATACCGAGTATCATGAAATAGAGAAGAAACAAGAAGAAGCCATTGCTAATCAAATAAAGGGAAGCACAAAGCAAATAGATCCTATTGATCTAACTACTAACAATGTAGAGGTTATCATTCAAGATATACTTGAGGAAAAAGATCCCGCAAAAGAGTTATCAGAAGATGAAGATATCATGGATACACAAATGAATGATACCAAGTGTATGGATATTGATAATGCACCTTTGCTAAGAAAAGATCCGATCATGACACAAGTAAAAAGCTACAAAATTGATGATACTATTAATACTGAGTTTTTACTAGATACACTGGACATGGAAACCGAGACACTAATTGATACAGTTAAAGATAAGGATGGAAAACCTAAGGCCACCGAGACAGAACAAGGAAAGAACACCAAGATGGAACCCCAACTAACACCGATGGTCAGAAGCCAGATACTAACACATCAAGAGATCAAAATGTATAGAAGACACCAGATACTAAAAGTGAAATGCAACATGAATCAAATCTTAAGGAAAAGAATGAAGAGAAAAAAAAGGTTAACAAAAAGAAGAAGTAAAAGAAGAAGAAATCATAGCTGGTACCCATACCGAGTCACTTGATACAACTAATGCATCACATTCCAAATGCTCTGATGTAGAGAGAACATTGATTGAGAAGAAAAAGAGAAAAAAGAGGAAGCAAATCATTGATTTGAGAAAGCCAATCATAATACAGAAGGGAGACCCTAATGCGATGAAGCCTAAAGAATTAGCTATATATGTTGATATTGTAACTCAAAAGGTTGAATAGGAGAAGTTAATTACAAAGAAGAAAAAGGTAAATATAATTGAACATGCCAGGGACATATTCTAGGATATTGTTCCTGAAGCAACTGTTGATGAATCTGAACCCCTATTGGACCAAGTTGGTGATTTATCCCAACAGATCAAATAACCAAACAAGGATATGATAGAATATATGTTGAAGATTCACAAGGAGAGAATGAAGAAGAAATTGATGGAAGATTTACTGGAAGATATTGAGATAGAGAAGGTAACTCTTTCTGAGTTATGTTCTAAAGTTGACATTCAACTACAATCCATCATTTCATTGTTTCAAAAGTTCTATATTCTTTCAAATTTTACTGTTGAAATCAAGAAGAGGGAAGCATATATTGAGAAAGAGCTAAATGAGCAGCTTAAGAAAATATCTACCGAGACTGGAGCATTCCAGACTTACTACTCAAAGATATAAGAACTCACGGGAGTTCAATTTTCATTGGGACATGAGGAGGACAAACTAAGATTGGAATTTCTTGAATTGCAAGAATTGTTCATTCCCCATATCTTGATGAACCATAATTGATTGAATGTTTGAAGATGTTAAGTTGATGATCACCAAAATACAAAAAGATAATGCAAGATATTAAATCTGTTAATGGATTATATTGTCATTGATGTCAACTTGATATAATCTGATTGGTTATATACAAAGTGTCAAAGGATACAAAGAAACAAAAAGATAAAGGTTATGATATTAGTAATGCATAAAAGTTCAGTATTCACAAAGTGACAACAGACACTGATGGATAGAGAACCCCGAGAGGAAAGTCACAGTAATACAGTATTCCCCAATGGACATACAACCCTGACGAAGATACTTGAGGAGAACTGAAGTGTTGACCGAAGCTAACAAAGACTTAAACACTGAAAAGAAATGAAGTTCAGAAATGACAAAATACTTAGCTGGCAAGAGATAAAGAAGGAGTTAACTGGTTGTTAACATTTTTTTCATTGACAAGTTAGAAGCCAAAGTTAATAGAGAATTTTAAATCTATTTTATTCCAGTTGTCAAGGATAAATCTACGGTATTGTAAAGGAAGAAAATTGAATGTGGTTTGATTAGGGGCGTTATATTTCCTTAAACTTTACATTTAATTTGTAATTTGTATGGATGTGATTAAGAATATAGGGGGAAGGGAGATAAGATGTTCCTCTTTTATCCCAAAATGCACAAATGAAAGATCCAAGTTGATTAACCCAAAAGAAGGATCAATGCACAAATGAATCAATCCTTTGGAAATGAGAGTAAGGAAGAAATTAAATTCTATTTTATTATTAAGGAGATATGATATATAATAGTAATCAAAAAGGATGAGAGGAAGTACCAACCTTAAAGAATTGTAGATCAAAGAATGCTATTTTCTGATGTTTGTACTCTGTTTCTGGAAAATCTAAAGTATGATCCGGAACTGGAATGCAAAGACGAACAAAACCCATAAATATTTTTCTGATCTGACACCGTCTTATGAAAAAGGTTGACCTTGACCCAATAATCTCACCCTTGACCCAATATTCTTGACCCTGACCTGCACAGGTCTGACAAAAAATCTGTTCGTAGATCCTGATAGTTCGCTGAGAAGGGTATCCAGATCTAAGTTCAAATCTTCAATCTTGAACTTGTACCTACAAGAAAAAGAGATTTGTTTATTGGGGGGGAGGGGTTTGCCTTAGTCAAACCCCAATTTAGGAATTAACCTTGAAATCAATAAATTATAGAACACTAGCATGTAGTAGAATTGAATCTAAGAATGAAACTATGATATTGAATAGATATGCAATTGTAATTCAAATGTAGCAAGTATGTAAATATAAAAGCTTGGACTCAATAGAAACCATAAACCTCCATGATTTTATGCTTGGAATACACCTTGAAGAGAATGAATGAGTTTTGAGGATGCCAAAGGATCTTGAAGGAAGATCACACCACCATGATGGCTAGATCTAGGGTTTGAATGATGAATCTTGAATGTTTGAACCTAATCCCTTCAAAGGCTTGAAAGCTTGAATCCTTGATCTTCAATGGAGAGCTTGAATTCTTGAGAGGAAGACTTGAACACCTTGAAATCTTGAGAACATGTAGAACAATGGATGCTAGAACCTTTTGCTTCTTCACCTCTTATCACTTAGTTGATGGTTGATCATGCTTAGAGAAAATGAGAGAGAAAGGCTTCCTTTTATATGAAATTAGGGCACAATCTTCTAAGGAGGAAAACATAGGAGAATTAAATTAAAATTAGTCCCATTCCCCTTAAAGATGACCTATATTAAATACAATTTAGGATTTGTCGCTTCGGAACCCAAAATAGTCAACCCAAAAGCGGGAAAAATGAATTTTTATGACCTCAAGAAGCTGACAAACTTCCAGATTTGAAAGGGGGACCCAGGTTAAGGTCGAGGTCAAACCTAACCTAGGTCAAGGTCAAGTTCAACCCTAACTTAGGTGAAGGTTGAGGTCAACCTTGACCTAGGGGGTATGAACCTCTGGAAAAAGTGCCAGGTGGGATAGAAGGTGCCCGGAGAGGCCCAATTAGGGTCCTAAATAGGCATAGAAGCATGAGATGATGTAGAAAGGAGGGGAAAATATGATGGTGGTAAAAAAAATCTCCTAAGGAGGGATAAATGTTCTTAACATGGAAGTGCTTCCATTTTAAGATGATACATTAAGCCCCACTTTAGCGGAAGTATGGAAATCAAACATGCTTTCAGTAAAGTTAGAAGAAAGACTTTGGTGGATCACAATGAAGTAGAACATCACTAAGTCAAGGACATAAGTCCTTAGACCAAGGATTCTAACTCAACACACATGCATAAAAGATATGAAAAATAAAGAGAAATCAATCATAGGAAATATACATGACTACATAAGCAAGACAAGAGCAACACTATAGATAACATAGCTTCATGATCTAATCCTACTAGCATGAAAGCAAAAGAGAGAAAAGAGAAAGTGATTACCTCACCTAGTAAGATGCCCACCTTACTATGAATCACCAAGGAGGGAGAGCCCAACAGGTTCACCCATAAACTATGTTTGTAATTGTAATACATCTTCTGACGACATTTGAAAATATCCATAGATCCACATTCTTGTATCACTATGGAATGTAAAAATGCGTGTCTTTTTAGGATATAGCAACTTATATGCATTTCCTTCCAAGGATTTAGCATATTGAAAATTTAAAAGGGCGCGTATCTCTTCAGGATTTAGAAACTTATGTGCGTTACCTTTCAAGGATTTAGCAAAAATAAAAGTAAAAATGCGTGTCCCTTCAGGATTTAGCAACTTATGTGCGTTATCTTCCGAGGATTTAGCAAAAATAAAAGTAAAAATGTGTGTCTCTTATGGATTTAGCAACTTATGTGCGTTACCTTCCGAGGATATAGCATGCTACAAAATGTAAATTAATGTAAACTATAGTACAAGGGAGACCCTATATATGCCCCCCTCCTTATCATGACTACCCACTAGGTAGGATAAGGAAGATAAAAGAGGATACCTAATTCACAAGGTAAGGATATATCCAACTAAACAAAAATATATACCATATTCTTAGCGAAGAGCCTTGACCCTTACATCCAAGAACATTGATAATCGTGAAATGGATATGTCACTTATGGAAAAAGGATCCTCAAAAGGGAATAAATCTTATCAACAAGACCCTCCACCATAGAGGAGTGCTTAGGATAAAATGTCATCTTACAAAGAAAAGAGGGACCAAAGATTCAATCATCAAGCCCCCTGTAATCAAGAGGAAGTGGAATCTTAGGATGAAGGAATCAACTCTAACCCAAAGCAAGAGCAAGAGTTTATAAAGAACATAATTTGAAAAATAAAGAAGAGGTGATGACCTAGGAAAATCACCTCTTATATAAGAGGGTATTCATAGTAAAAAACATACATCTTTATAAGGAACTAATATTATATGATAAACAAATGCCACTATGCTAAGGAAAGTAAATCCTTAGATAGAGGAATAAGTAAAATACCTTGCCCCCCAGGTGTGTAGGAAAGTGATACATCAAATTATATCAAGATATTTCATATCAAAGAGATATCTTTACAAAACAAATGTCCTAGAAAAGATATCATGAATGATTTATAGGGATAGAATATAGAAAGAATAACCAACTAAACTCCAAACAAGATACATGCTAAGAGAAAAATGGATCCTAGAAGAGTGGAATAAAATACCTCTTGCCCCCCAGTGAAGAGACAATAGGAAAAATACAATCGAACTTGTAGAGGAATGAGGGGAATGCTCTATATCAAAATTATGAAGAAATTGTAATACTGCACAGGAATGAGATATAATTCCCAAGGCAACTCTTTCTCTAACATATAGCTTTAAATGCACACAATCAGCAATTAAATGTTTATTACTATAATGAAAAGGACATTTATATTTAGAGAGAGCATTTTTCAGAATAGGTTTGAAGATTTATTTCTTGAAATTCATTAATTGGACATACACTTTTTTAGCCACATCTTGAGGAGTATCATGGTGATCTAAAGAAGGTGTTGGAAGAAGAACATGAAGAGGATGATGGTGGTTAAGATCCACTACATTGATTGGAGGAGGTGGGAAACCTATACCATGCATATCTTGTTTAGGAGATGAATGAATCAGGTTTTTAATGCCTTGTTCATGTTTACCAAGCCCTAAACCTTTATAGCCTTGTTTATCCACCATAGTATATCCGGTAGTGTACCTATCTTGCAAAGCTTCAATAAGAGGAGATTGATTATGGTGCTCATGAGAAAATGTTGTGTATGGTGGAATGATAGGATTAGAAGAGGTTTCCTTGTTTTTTCCTTTATCATCATCATGGATTGGATAGGGAGGTGGAGGTAAATGAAAGAATTCTTGAACATCATTATCATGGATCCTAGCTTGAGCCCCATCATAAGTGTGGGAAGAACTAGGGATTTAAGGTGGAGAAATAGAAATATGAATATTTGGAATTGCATTAGGATTGATAGGATTAGGGTTAGGGAGATTAGGGGTGAAATATCATCAACCCAATTCTTCACATAATCCAAAAGAGTAATAAGTCCACTACATAAATCTTTTATGAAAGTTTTGAAATTAGGGAGACTAGTATTGGTTAATCTCAAAATAACATAAGCAAGTGAAACATGAAGATTAAAAAACATGATGAAATGGATGATACTCTCATAGACATCATAGGTACTATAAAGATATTCTAAAAGAAGCATAATAAGAAAAAAATCCATACACCAAAAGATCTTCATAATGAATGAGATGCAAAAAGTGTATTTGTATTTTTATGAGTGTACATATATATATATATATATATATATATATATATTTGTATTTTAGATTGAAAGAGCATAAAATAAAATTTAATATGTATGCAAGAGCTAATGTGAGAGGCAAAGCATCTAACACCAACAAGAAAGAGTTGTCTATCGTGGGTTCACCAAAATGTAAGGGAATAAAATTGATTGTGGTTTGATTAGGGGTGTTATATTTCCTTAACCTTTAAATTTAATTTTTAATTTGTATGGATGCAATTAAGAATATAGGGGGAAGGAAGATAAGATGTTCCTCTTTTATCCCCAAATGCACAAATGAAAGATCCAAGCTGATTAACCCAAAAGAAGGATCAATGCACAAATGAATCAATCATTTAGAAATGAGAGTAAGGAAGAAGATCTTAAATTCTATTTTATTATTAAGGAGATATGATATATAACAGTAATTGAAAAGGATGAGAGGAATTACCAACCTTAAAGAATTACAGATCAAAGAATGCTATTTTCTGAGGTCTGTACTCTATTTCTGGAAAATTTGAAGTATGATCCGGAACTGGAATGCAGAGACGAACAAAACCCATAAATATTTTTCCTATCTGACACCGTCTTATGAAAAAGGTCAACCTTGACCCAATAATCTTGACCCTGACCTACACAAGTTTGACATAAAATCTATTCACGGACCTCGATAGTTTGCTGAAAAGGGTATCCAGATCTGAGTTCAAATCTTCAATCTTGAACCTGTACCTACAAGAAAAAGAGATTTGTTTGTAGGGGGGGAGGGGTTTTCTTTAGTTAAACCCCAATTTAGGAATTAACCTTGAAATCAATAAATTATAGAATGCTAGCATGTAGTAGAATTGAATCTAAGAATGAAACAATGATATTGAATAGATATGCAATTGTAATTCAAATGTAGCAAGTATGTAAATATGAAATTCAAATGTAGCAAGTATGTAAATATGAAATCTTGGACTCAATAGAAACCATAAACCTCCATGATTGTATGCTTGGAATCCACCTTGAAGAGAATGAATGAGTGTTGAGGATGCCAAAGGATCTTGAAGGAAGATCACACCACCATGATGGCTATATCTAGGGTTTGAATGATGAATCTTGAATGTTTGAAACCTAATCCCTTCAAAGGATTGAAAGCTTGAATCCTTGATCTCCAATGGAGAGCTTGAATTATTGAGAGGAAGAATTGAACACCTTGAAATCTTGAGAACATGTAGAACAATGGATTCTAGAACCTTTTGCTTCTTCACCTCTTATCACTTAGTTGATGGTTGATCATGCTTAGAGAAAATGAGAGAGAAAGGCTTCCTTTTATATGAAATTAGGGTACAATATTCTAAGGAGGCCAAAATAGGAGAATTAAATTCCAATTAGAACCATTCCCTTAGAAGAGGACCTATATTAAATATAATTTAGGATTTACCACTTCGGAACCCAAAACAGCCGACCTGGAAGCGGGAAAAATGAATTTTTGATGACCTCTGGAAGCTGACAAACCTCCATATTTGAAAGGGGGACCCAGGTCAAGGTTGAGGTTGACCTTGAACTAGGTTAAGGTTCAGTTTGACCCTGACCTAGGTCAAGGTCAAGGTTGATCTTGACCCAGGGGTCAGAACCCCTGGAAAAAGTGCCAGGTGGGATAGAAGGTGCCCGGAGAGGCCCAATCAGGGTCCTAAATAGGTACAAAAGTAGGAGATGATGCATAAAGGAGGGGAAAATATGATTGTGGTAAAAAATATCCCCTAAGGAGGGATAAAAATTCTTAACATGGAAGTGCTTCCATTTTAAGACGATATAGGGATAAAACATAAGTAACAATTTTAAAGCAAGATTATCTAAAATTGCAGATCACGCCAAGAACAAGAAAGTCAAGAACTGAGAAATAGTGAAATCATGTCTATAAAGGGACAAGATAATAAATTATGAATTAGGGGAGCGAATAGAGAAGAAGATACTGAAGAAAAACTGATGAAGAAAAGAATTCAATCAGACCTGATCAATCAAGATAAAGAACAAAGCTAATTCTGTGGACACCAAGAAAAAGAGAGAGAACATCACCGAGAAGAAATAAGTGGAGAAAAGGTAATGAAAAGATACATTGATCAGAAAGGTATTATGAGCTTATAATAGATCTAAAAAATATACAAGTCTCTAGTTGTATATGTGAATAGATCATTTACTGTTTCAATTTAACCATTGGATTAGAAAGTCTCTTAATCGAGAAAGAATTAACAATCCTTTATATATTGAGATACATCCTAAGGAGTATCAAATGGTTTGGTCATGAAGATAGCATAGAGATGCCATATACCAATTGACAAACTACACTGGGTTTGGTCATGAAGGTAGCATAGAGATGCCAAATATCAAGTGACAAACTATTCTATTTAAATCCTCTAACAAGGTCACACCTAACAGTGTGTTTGTAACCTTTAACAGGGTTGGATATTCACCGAGATCACTTTAGAAGAGTGAAAATTTTGGCTTACCAGTCCCAAGTGGTTTTTCCCCTAACAGGGTTTCTACGTTAAAAATTCATGTGTCAATGTGTTTATGAGTCATTGCTTTAGTGTTTTGCATTACACATGACTAAATTTGGATTGATCGGTATACACTAATTAATTTATTGTATTTCAGTAAATGAAAGGATGCTAATCGGTAAATAGTAAGAATAAGGTTTAAACACTGAACTTTGAGTAGTAGTTATTTGTTAAGATTATTTCAAGGCATTCATCTTGTAGGAATGAAGATAACTAGAGGCTTAATATTGTGGTACTAATTTTTTGGGTTGATTTATTGGAATAAGTTTGAGCCCGTTGATTCACCCCCCCTCTTAGTTATTCTAACATATCCAATCGATGCAAATACACTTGAAGAAATCCAAAGAGCTAGCAAGTTTTCTAGATATCAGTTCACTGGACACCATAGTTGGCTTATTTGAAGATATTACAGAATACATTGTTATATTTCAGAATCTCTGAGATACAAGGAAGATTTTACTTTCAAGTGTACAACAAAGGTATAAAAATATTTTTGATTAATAAGTTTTACTTTTTGGCACTTTTTGTCAAAAAAGGGGGATATATATCTTAGTTAGATAAGGGAGATAAAGGAGGATAGATATCTTCTTATTTGAAAAACCAAAAAAGGGAGATAGATATACATGGAAAAACAAAAAAAAAGTATATATGTGGAAAATAAAAAAGGATATGTATAGAGAGTAATATCTGCAGGGGAATTACTAATTTTGATGACTTTAATTTTTTTATCAAAAATACCCAACTAATGCCGAAGGGGGAGATTGTTATCTCTACAAGATATTTTGTTGACATTAGTTTAGACAAAGTCATAGAGTCAAGGAGAATCAATCGGTAAATAGAGAAAGATGAGGATAAGACAAGTTGGTAATGCACACTGAGCTAGTTGGTAAAGCAAAAAGTTGAGAGAGTACACTTACAGTTGCCGAGTGACACACTACACTGAGTGCATGTAGTACACTGATTTGATATTACACTGAGTGATGAAGAACATTTAACCGAGTATTGCGGAGTTATTTAACTGAGTTATACAATTAATAAAAAATGCAATCATATCATATTTAATGATTTTTAGAGCATTAATTACACATACGCAAGTATTTATAATAGTTTGTTACATGATCAATGATTCAAATAAATCAGATTGAAGATCTAAGGCATAGATCAAATGATAAAAAGAAAGTTTGTCATTTCCAAGAAAAAAAAGTACCGAGGTAAACATGACATGGTCATCGAGATGGAAAGAATATTTAATGGTCAAGATAAACTTACAGTGTACCTAACACATAATATTAAGAGGAAAAAATAATCTATATTTTGGATGAATTTGTAAGAGATAAATAAACAGATGTAGAAGAAAAGATAAGAAGGACAGAGAGTTATTATTGTTATTTCTATTATAGGAGTTATTGAAGAAAAGAGAGCAGAGCATAGAGCACCGAGAAGAAATTTAGATACAGCAGAGGAGAAAAGAATAGGGTTACATTTTGGTAATTGAGGTAACACATATCAGAGCACATAGAGTCTGAACAACATTTACATTTGATGCATTTTTACAGATATTGTTAAGTTATTGATACTATTGTATTGAGAGCTTTAAATCCCAATACTGGGTAGATCTTAAATGATCTTATACTTGTAAATCCTTTAATAGGGTACATCTCTAAGTGTAGAGTTCATAAAAATCCTTTAACCAGGTAGACCTAACAAGTCTTATATATACTCTTAACTGGGTAAGCTATCATAAATAGATAAACTTTGTATCTCTAACTGAGCACCCTTTATACTGTAGTTATTGAAGGTTGTGGGTGTCATCCCCACCACAATTTTTGTCCGATTTTTGCATAACCAAAATCATGGTATTATGAGTTCAATTGTTTAATATTTTGATGTTATGGTTTTATAAGCATTACATTACTTTTTTTTTCAAAGTTATGAACTCAGAATCAGCAAGCAATAATATATTGTTTAAATAGTGATTGTGGTTAAATTTTTTTAGTGGTATTGATTCACCCCTCCCTTCTCAGTCCCAAATTTTCATTAGTTATTCCAACATAATTATTAATTTTAAAAGTAGATTTAGTTAGCTTACCCAACTGAAATTACATCACATTAGCAGGCTTCAACAATCTAGGTATATCTCTTACTGCATTTGTAGTGCTTATCTTCACAATGTTATGAAAGTTCACATGACAAAAATCTCTTATGCCACAACCAACTGTCATCAATATTAGCAATCAAATATCTATTCTTAGAAATTTTTAAGTGAAATACATTACCTCTTGTCTTTGTACTTGATGCAATCTCAATTACAGTACTTCCAATGATTCTACACATTCCAATCTTATCAACTAACTATCCAACACTCAAAAGGTTATGCCTTAAACCTTCAACATATAAAAAATCATCAATATTACTCTTACCATCAAGTGTAATTGAACCTCTTCCTTTGATCAAACATGGAGCATTGTTACCGAATATAAAAACTCTACCACTATAGTCGTCAAGTTTCAAAATTTTTCTTTTGTCTCCAATCATGTGATGTGAACATCCACTACCAATAACCCAGTCATCCTTCTTATCTACATGAAAAACCAAGGATTTCTCATTAGGATTCTCATCTTTGATAGAAATGAACAAAATCTCATATTCACTCTTCTCAAATTCATCATCTATTGTTCCTTCATCACTAACATAATAACACTTCTTCTGATATTTAGGCCTGAACTTCTTATGCTTGTACTTAGGCTCTTTGTTAGGATATCTAGAAGCAATGTGACCAATCTTATCACATGAAAAACACTTAAAAGGAAAATTTTCTTCATACTTACTAAATCCCTTAGGTAGTCTCTTTGCAAATAGGGCTTCAAGCTCTCTTTTTTATTTCTCAATTTGTTCCCATTCCTTAGCATATCTACCAATCTTAGATGAACTTTCACCAGGGTCATATCTTTTCTTATCCTTAGAAATAGTATCTTTAAATGTAGATTAAAATTTAGAAAATTTATCTCCAAATTCACTCATTTCAAAAGAAGCTAACTTACCAACCCATGTAACTCTTGTCACAGTAGTCACAATTCTGATTTCTTCAATATCAGAAACTTTATGATTGTAATCAGGAGTCAAGGATCTCAGAATTTAGAAACAATCTCACTCTCCTCCAATGTTCCACCAGCACATCTGATTCCACAAATTTTTTTTGTGATCTTACCCACATAGGTAGTAATGTTGTTATCTTCTCTCATCCTTAATGCTTCATATTTTCCTTTCAAACTTTGTAACTTGGCTTGCTTCACAAACTCATCTCCTTCATATAATGTCTCCAGCTTTATCCATACATAATGTGCAGTCTCTAATCCCAAAATAATTGTATACAACATCAGATAGGGTCCTCTTGAAGGCTTATTTTTCTCTCATATTATACTCAAATTATTTCTCCTCATCAACATTCGTAGTAGCAAGATCAACATGAGGCTTTTAATTTTTATTTGTAACCATCCAGTGTTCTTCACTAAGGCATATCAAGTGTGTAATCATCTGGGCCTTCCATATAGTATAATTTTTTCCATCAAATCTCAGACTCTCCTTCTTAAAGGTTGACATCCTAGATCTTCTCAAGCGGTCAATCTTCCCAAAGAGGACACTAGCTCTGATACCAATTGTTAGACCTTAAGGAGCAAACACAGATGAGAGGGAATGAGGTGAATAAATTGTGTCACAAAAAACATAACACTTTAATCAACTTAAAAACTTTAATCCTAGATGTAAATGATAAACATGAAAGCAAGATCATAACATAGTAACCAACACATAACACCAATATTTTGACATGGAAACCATATTATGGAAAAGATCATGGTGGGGATGGAACCAACAAGATGAATGCAATCTTTTAAAAGAAATATACCCTATTAGGAGTATTACAATGGGGAATCCACATGCATTCAAGTACACTTCCTATAGCTCACTACTCAAATACAACAAGGAATTCTCACTGCCTTACAAAAATATCCGATATCAAATCATAGAGGACATACTTTCCAAGCTCACAAAATGACAAACAACATATCTGATATGCCAAAAAAGTTACAATGAAGTACAATAAATATCTACCTTAATTGAAAATTCCACTCATACCTCTTCTCTTCAACATATCACACACTCTCATAATTTCACAATTACAAATTATTACACATATATATATATACACACATTACAACAATTAATATCAACTATGTCGGCCAGGGACCTAACTACAAAACATTAATTCAATACATGTCAATACTCAATGTGATCCATTGAATATTGACTAAGACATAGAAATGATCCATAACAACATCTCGAACATGCTCCACATCCATAGACCACGCCCCAAACCTTCAAAATAAACTACATCACCAAGTCAATCAAGAACTCATAAAAATATCAACATACCACAGGAAATTAACCAAATCCGATCACATAATCCAATGCAATCCACCAACGCAAATAGGACACGATCAAGAAACATCAACAAGTAACGTTAAGTATGAAGACATCAACATGAACATCTTTGTCATAGAATTCATTCACTTCTCTACTTTGTTCATTAGGAAAACTAATCAACAACCACTGTCATAAAATAAAATTATCTTGCCAGCATCCAAATCATGAACCACTCAAGCTAAGGAAACACATCCATCTCCTGAACCCACCACCAAGTTAGAAACAAGGAATATTGCCAAACAGATCCACACCAATCCAAATACAAAAACATTATCTCAGCCTGAACAACCAAAATATTAAAGATTAGTAAATCCTTCATAGCTCACTCAAATCAACATGCTAACCTCTACCACTTAAACAAAATCAAGTACATACATCCCATAACAAAAATCTATTATCACAACATCAAATATTTATTACAATAGTCGTACCACATAAATAATCTCACTGAATAAACCAAGAAAATTGTCTCTAATAGTAGGAATATGATGACATCAATGACAAAACATTAATGTCAACACATATACTCACAACCTGAAAAAAATCTCAGCAATCAGATTTCTAGTGGATACTTCTTAATGTCTCAGATCAATGAGAGGTTGTTATGAAATCAGAGGATGTTTCATATCAATTTTGACAACCTGATAAAGATTAGTGAAATACATTTTGTGAGAGATTTTACAATCCTCACAAGGCCTATCAACAAGGTTTGTAGAGAATGTCAAGTTGGGAAAAAATAAGAAATTTTAGAGGTAAGGAATATTTTACTACTGGACTATTGGACTTAGTGCACACATATCTATATGGTCCTACCAAAATAAGAGTCAACAAGGTAATATGAGATATTTTTCTTCTCCTATAACTTTGTAGCAGAATGGTGTGATTGCAAGGATGGACATAACACTTCAGGAAGCACCTAGAATCACTATAAGGAAGCCAATCTATCAGAAATATATTGGAAAGAGAAAATACTGGTTTCGGTATACATGCTAAACAAAGTTTAATTTAGGAAGAATCTTAGGAATATATATTATGAGGTATGGTATAAAAGAACCCCTTCTGTAAATTATTTTAGAGTTTTTGGAAGAAAAAGTTACATCTGAAGAAATGAATAAAATATTGGAAAGTTTGATTCAAAAGATGATAAATTCATATTTCTTGGATATTCAACCAATAGCCAAGATTATAGATGTTACAACAAAAGTCTGTGAAGAATAGTTAAAAGTAAAAATATAAAAGTTGATGAAGACATTCCAAAGAGCATGGAAATAGAAGTTGGATATGATTTAGATGATTCAATTGGTAAACAAGAGGAATAAAATAATGAAGATAATGAAGAACATAATGATGTTGAGGTTTCTCAAAAAAATTCTCCTAAGACCCTCAAATGTGTGTAGAAGAATCACTTAGAAAATCAAATTATTGGAGATAAGACTAGAGGTGTGATTACAAGAACTAAAGTTTTTAAACAGGTCAATCTATGATTAATCTCAAAAATTGAACCAAAGACTATAAAAAAGGCATGTAGTGATAAGAATTAGATGAATTCCATACATGAAGAACTAGATTAGATTATGAAGAATCAAACGTGGGAATTGGTCCCAAGACCGACAAACAAAAATGTAATTGGAACTAAATGGGTATTTCATAACAATTTGGATAAAAATGGACACATAGTAAGGAAAAATGCTAAAATTGTATGCAAAGAATACACATAGGTGGAAGGAATTTAATTTAAGGAGACTTATGCTCCTATGAAACAATGGAGGCGATCAGAATGTTTTTGTCTTTTGCAGCACACAAGGGCTTCAAGGTATATTAGATGGATGTGAAATATGCAATTTTAAAGGGAGAACTAAAGGAATAAGCATACATAGAACAACCAAAATGCTTCAAGCTATTAGATGATCTGAACATGTTCTGCAAGTTGAAAAAGACACTATATGTGCTGAAGAAAGCTCCTAGAGTTTGGTATGCAAGACTTGACAAGTATTTGTTGAAGAAAGTATTTTAAAAATGTATGGACGATAGTAATCTCTACTTTAAGGTTGAATCAAATGATATTCTGGTTGTAGTTGTGTATGTGGATGATATTATCTTTGGATAAAATGATGGTATGTGTAAGAAATTTTCTAATGAAATGAAAAATGAGTTTGAGATGTCCATGATTGGGGAAATGAATGTCTTTCTGTGCTTACAAGTTAATAAAAAAATGAAGATATCTTTATTTTGAAATCAAAATATATCAAACATATGTTAAAGAAGTTTTGAATGTAAAATGCGAAATTGGTATGCACTCCCATGGTTATTAGTTGTAAGTTGAGTAAGGATGTTGAATCTCCAAACGTTGATGAGATAAGATCTAGATCAATGATTGTCATACCTGACTACTACAAGACCAAATAGCATGCATGTTGTTTTTCTTGTAGCAATATTTTAGCAATACCCTAGAGAAACTCATGTTGTTACGGTAAAAAGAGTTTTTAGATACTTGAAAGGAACATAAGAATTTGGTCCATGCTACCTGAGAAAATTAAACTTCACTTTGATGGATTGTACTAATGCTAATTGTGTTAGATTTGTGGATGACAGGCGTGTGTGTGAATTATGTACCTGTAAGCTGCAACACAACACTTCAATATGTCATTGCATCAATGGTTAGAGTTATGGAAATAAATTGAAAAGCATAAGGAAACCATTGAAATCAACATATTTCTTCCTATCTAAGAAGAGTAAAATTTAAGCTATAATTGCCCTCAGATTATGCATTAAATCAGTGACACATTCAGTCCTAGAATGGAAGATTCATTGATAGTTTGAAGCTAACTATCATGCAATTCATGCTTAGAAATGATGCAAATATTCATTAAAGCATAAATGAAATTTATCTAATTAGCTATTTGAAATCATGAAACAAAATGATAGCATAAGGATGCAATTAGAATTCTAAAATTGTGGGCCTATTGAGCTCAAAATTCACGCCTTTTATGGAAGAATTTGAGAAATGAGTGGTTGAGATCAACTTGTGAGGAGAGGTGAGGATTGAATCTTTGGTGATCCATGTGAGTGAAATCTCATTTGTTCATGGATTGAATTTCCATGTGCAAGTGATGAGTTGTATTTAGAGATTTTATTAATTCCTTTTTTAATTAATTACTTTAGCCAAGGATTTAATGGGATTGATTTGATTTAACTAGGCAAAGGTAATTAATGTGAGTTAGTGATGAAATCACTTTGATTTTAGGAGATTAAATTTATTTTTAATGAATTATGCCAATAATCAAATAGTTGGATTGACATAATTAGAGGTATGATCACATTTAGGGAAAATAGGGTCTCTAGTTAGAATAGACCAAATTAGGGTGGTTACATTTGCCCCTATTTGAATTGATGTGCTAACAAAACATTAATTGAAAGAATGTGTGATGTTGACTTCAGAAAGTTTGAGAATTCCACACTTGATTGAATGAAATATAGCTCATGAGATCAGTCTTGAACTTGATTGAACTAGGACTGATAGTATTGAATTTCAACTTGATCAAACAAAGGTCAATTGAACATAGATCTAGAGATACCAATTCTAAACTTGATCGATAAAGAATTGGTAATACTGACTCTGAACTTGATTGAACAAAGGTCAGTATGAAGCTGTTGAGAGCTGTGAGGTATCAATTCTAAACTTGATCGAACGAGAATTGACAATACTAACTCTGAACTTTTTGAACAAAAATTGACAAGACTGACTCCAAAATTGATCGAACGAAGGTCAATACAAAGCTTCTGAGATCTTGATAAAGATCTGAGAGATTGTAGGCATAGATATCTGAATTGTTTAGCACCGAAGCCTTCTATCCAATAGTCCCAAATTGATCAAAGGAAACTGCAATGCCCCTAGTCTTTTGATGATGAAGTTAGTTTTAATTTTTGAGTAAGAATTTGATTGATTTTAATTGTGATCATGCCCCCTAAGGAACAAAATTGAAGGAGATAAATTAAAATCCCTCTTTAGAATGATAGTTGAATGGAATAGGTCAATTGGATCAATGAAGAAGCGAAAGTGTGTTAAGAGAAAACATAATTATACGAAGGTGACTACTTGAAAATGTTAATTGTGAGCTTGATAAAATGATGTATGACCAATATTTCAATGTGTGATGTGCAACTTGTTGATAAAGAACCATGAAAAACTGATTGTGTAAAGCCTGCAAATAATTTTTTGAACATATAGAGCAATTACACATTTGTTGGAGACTGTCACAAATTTTTTACTGTGCTATGGAAAGCATTTTCCTTGTGTTTGATTTTGTTCCCGATAGATCTGAGAAGAAAAAATAGAAAACTTATAGTCTGTTGAGGGTTACGAAACTTCTGTTTAGGATTAAAAGGTCAATATAAGCCTCAAAAATCACATTTTACCCATTTATTTTCACTTTCATCCTTGGTAAATTCTTGAGATTTGGAGAGAAGATGGTGGTCCCCATCGAGAGGCATCAATTCAAGCTAGCATGTCATCATGAGCGTCCAACACACTACACACAACTAGTGAGTACATTGAGACCTACATTTTTACGCTTTCTATTTCTTGTTTTCTCACATTTTTCAGTATTTACATGCAATTTAATTTTGAGTCACATCTGGGTTATGGATCACATCCTGCTAATCCCATGTCACATCCGGTAAAGTGACAATTTTCTAGATCACATCACATGAAAACATGATCGCTTCCCATAGGTCATCAGAGAGTCACTTTTAGTATTTTTTTCTCCAACTTTGAATTTCATCACATCTGTTGAAAACATGATCGCTTCTAGAATCCCCCATCGCATCCTGTAAAAATAGGATCACCTCTTGGTTTTCCCATCACATCCTATTATTTTAGGATTGAATACGGGATGCGAGCTCACATAATAGAAAAATAGAATCATTTTTAGTAGCATGTGTTAATTTCCAATTTTGACTATTTCCCTCTGTTTGATTGCAAAAGACTGAGCTGTTATATTGTCTGTGTGGTTAACTTAGCTTGAATACTGATGTAAGTCTGTATTTTGTGCCTGACAAACTAATTTCCCTATAGTTTCATTATGAGGACCTTGACCTGCACGAGTCTTTTCCCTATCTCACTCCCTGACTGATGCGGAGCAGTAGATCATTGGATGCCTTGGCTTACTTTCTTTGATAGATTTACCTGACATTAGGGTAAATTGAGGGTTGTTGACTGCTCTTTCCAAGAGATGGCACTCAAAACACAACAACTTCCATCTCCCAATTGGTGAGATGAATGTGACCCATGAGGATGTGTGGCGTATCCCGTGTATTCCTGTGATGGGACGCGAGGTTCATTTTGAGTCTCGCTCTACCGTAGCAATTGTTGATGCCTAGAGATTCTTGGCTGATCCCTCTATAGTATGCAAATACTTGACATGGGATTACATGATAGATCATTATGAGAGACTACCTATTTTTCTTGTTGGCTTGATAGGAAGGATCCTGATGCCAGATCGTGGACAAGATAGTTTTATGTGTAGTTGGGTCAGTATGTTGGAGTAGATGATTGGCTCCACTCGCAGACTTGGATGGGGTAGCTATAATTTGGCCCACATGTATAGTGAGCTTCATGAGACAGTGTATGAGTATTCAAGGAGCATGATCTTTGGTATTTTTATACTGCAGATCTGGGCCTAGGAGCACATCCTAGTGACACGAATGATTGTAGATAGGGAGTGGGCACTAGAGGAGCCATATGTCTATATGTATTTAGGTTATATCTAGCAGCCCCATCTAGATAAGCTCAAATACTGGCACAAAGTACTTGATGATGTTATAGTGTTCAAGTGGAGACCATATCTGGATTGTGAGGAGCGGGCTTTTGATTATTGACATATGTTGTATTTCTTTCAGAGAAGGTACTTGATCAAACATATGGCATACATTGTTGAGAGATTTATTGTCAGATGCATCCTTAGACAGTATGGCCGGATATATGGTACTTCACAGGAGCTTACTGCATATGCTTATATCTGTGATGAGGAAGCACAGTGAGGTGCCCGACTAGCTTATGAGACTGCACAAGCAGAGATCTATCAGATGGTTGCAGTAGGCTGGGACTACTAGATTGATGTTACTGATGTAGGTTTCACTAATGCTTATAGTGCCTACATTCTTTAGCATCCATTTCCACACTTTACACCTCCTAATGAGATAAAACCTCATATTGAGGATGCTTTATACTATAATCCTACTAATGATGGCCCTGTGAGAGGCGGGGCAGAGAAAACAGAGGTGGGAGAGATGGCAGGGGTGGTGGGAGAGATGGTAGGTTCCCTCTGATGGACATAAATCAGAGACATGGCCGGGATGATAGGGGTGACAATGGTGATGATAGGGGTGGTGTTGGTGGAGTGGAGGGTAGACACACTCATCTCAGGTTTGTGCCTCCACACATGGATCCATGTCCATTACTTATGAGACAAAAGCAACAACAAAAGAGATTAGTAGGTTAGAGACCTAGTGGGGGAGGTGGACCTCTGGGATAGGATCCTCTGAGAGACTCTAGTAGGGATACAGGAAGGGACAAAGATCCATTGTCACTATGTTAGAGAGAGGGAGTAGTGTAGGGCTCATATTACTATATTAGAGACACTATTGGAAGACATGGACATGACGCAAGATGTCATGAGATCTAAGAGAGATATTTAGGCATGCACAACCACACATCAGGGGTAGAGAGAAGCATATTAATTTTCCTTATATTATGTTGTATTTCCATAGCAGTAGAGAGCACCCTTATATTCTATTATAGCTCAACAATCAAAGGGAGCTATGCCTCCACCACATCCTCCTCCATGAGTAGATGCACCATCTCCTCCTCTTGATCAGGGAGAGGGTGATATTTAGACATGACTTTACTAAATCTTCTTGAGATTTTTTTATATGGATCCTTTTGTGATCACCCTTGTACTTCAAAAATTTGATACATTTGTACATGTTTTATCATGATCTCATTGATATTGTTGTAGACATTTCCACATTTTTGATATGATATTCACTGATATATATGAGAGAGCCTCTTCTGATCTTGATATGATCATTGTTTCTTCTTTGATGTATGTGATAGATGATTAGATTGATTCACACTTGATGATGTACTTGGTCTTTATGATGATTTAGTATAGATTCATGTGATGACATCATTTATGCTCTTTGATGTTTACTGATATATAGATGTGTTAGATGATTCTATGTGAATATGTAGATGTATGTTTTTGAGATTTTATTGTTAGTAATAACTGAGAGGGGGGGGGGGGGGGGGAATNGGGGGGGTGAATCAGTGGCCTCAAAAATATTCCAATTAACCAACCCAAAAAATTAGTACCACAATATTAAGCCTCTATTTATCTTCAGTCCTATAAGATGAATGCCTTCAAATATACTTATCTTATTACTACTACTTGGAATGCTTTGTTAAACCTTATACTGTATGTTTACCGAATAGAAGTCTATTAATTTACTAAAAAATAGTAGGGTGATACCACAATAGTGGGTTACACTTTTTTTCCTAAATGGGCATTGAAGTCTACATTTTGAGAAAAACTTTCACATTCGGATGCATATTGTTGTTAAACTGTTTGAAATCAGAAGATGAAGTAAACTAGAGTTTTTTAGGATTTTCTGTCTAGATTCTAAATATATTTTTTTAATTGATTTTAATGGTTTTTTTTTCTCCCACTAAAACTGCTATGTTGCTGAAAATATCTTTTTCAAAAAGGTACAATGACTTTGTACAACATAACTTTTTTTCTAAAATAGATATCAATGTGCTTCTTTTGAATTTAGTTTTGTAACATCCATACAGAGGGCATGCAATTGGTTTGATGACATTATCATGATTATTGCATATTTTATGAACATTTGAAGTAGAGTCAATCATAATTTTGACATACCTTGACTGCGTAGCTGATAACTTGTTGTGTATTTATCGAAATTCAAATTTTTTTTATGATAGAAAGAAGACTCGAAACCGGAGGGCACTATTATTTTTCAATGTTTTTTTCTATTTTCTACTATTTTTCATTGAACGTCAAACTTGGAAGTTTATATTTGATAAAAAACCTACATCTGATGCACGTCAAAATACATAAACCTAATTAATTCAAAATCTATCAAATCTATATTTATTAGAAAGCTCATTCAGAGTACTTGTGCAATGCAAAAGGAGGTGTCCCTATTCTTCCATTTGAGCCCCGTGCTTGAGCCCCGAAGCCATGAAAACTGCATATTGTTGTTAGCCTTTGCAAGCGGCATCATTTTTGGGGGTTTCGATAGAAACTACTTTCGATAGAAAGTAGTTTCAATTGAAACTACTTTCTATCGAAAGTAGTTTTATGATTTGGCTTTTCCCCAACGTTTGGCAAAGCACTTTCGATAGAAAGTGTTTAGTTTCTATCAAAATTCAAAGATGACTTTTGATAGAAACCTATGTCGGCCTCTTTGGTGTCATTTTAGGTTCAGAATGATTACATATAAATAAATATATGTTTTTGTCATCTTGTTAACTCGAAAGTCACAAAATACTTCGCAATTTGGAAAAAGAAGACAATTTTGCAACTTGTGATGGGAAATAAAAAGAGAAGGCTAAATAAGAGTGCACGACATTATTCAGAAGATACTGAACACAGAATACATGAAGAAGCTTGGGAAAGATATTATCAGAATAAACAAGGTACATGTCTATATCTCTTTATCTCTCTCTTTGTCCATATTTTAAGTTGATGATTATGACTTGTCTTAATGAAACATGTAAGCCTGATATTGCAATACCTAATTTGATAAAGAAGACCTAATGATATCTTTGCATGCAGGAAATTCTCAAATAGCACAACCTTATGAAGTTGGAGAAGGGTTATCACAAGGTGAACAAGCCCAACCTTTAGAAGTTGGAGAAGGGTCATCGCAAGGTCAACAGGCTCAATAAGTACAACCTTCAAAATCCCAAACAAGTACACATCTGTGTGTGTGTGTGTGTGTGTGTGTGTTTCAATTTAGTCTCTTAGTAGTTAATTATGAATTTTGGGTGTTTCCCCTTAAGATGACCTATTAAGAGAATTTTTTATTTTATTTGCAGCCCAAGTACAAACAACAAATGAGAATGTTAATCTAGCCCAAGAGTTGAAGATAAAAATTAATTGTAAAATCATATATCATTTAATCAAAATGGATGTGGAAAAATTGAGAGATTATGCTAAACAACCCATAAATACTACGAAGAGGGCATTGAATAAAAAGTCTAAGGAAATAATTGCACAATTTGAGAATCTTGAT
>MU225192.1:2149763-2185201 GCA_018584345.1 Thuja plicata | reverse complement strand
TAATGAACCTGTTAAAGTTCCTTTGCCTTGTTAGAAGCAGTCTTTACAATTTGAGTACAATGACCTGGTTAAAGGTCTGACCCTGTTAGGAGTCTTTTACAAAACCTTGTTAAAGGTATATGGCTCATTTCCTAGGCTCATTTCCCAATAGGATGAAGGCTACAACCTTCTGAAATATGATATGCACTATATCAAAATGAACTGCTGTGATGACACTATTGTCTAATTAGTTTCGTGTATGCGCGAATTCTCTTACTCTCTTAAAGAGCTATATCATATACTAAATTCATTATAATTCCCCTCTATATCTTCCTCTAAAGAGTTGTATCATATAATAAATTCATTATACTTCCCCTCTGTATCTTCCTCTTACATAATAATTGACACTTGTAATATATCTTTACATTACATACTTATATGTTCATATCCGAATAGGCGCGACCCAAAACAAAACTCTAGTCGGCCCTAAAAAAAAAATAAAAATATATATATATATAATGCTTCTAAACAAGTTGGCTCAGGTGTGTTTACTACAATTATAATTAAATTATTACAAACATATAACCAAAGGCGCTTAGCCATTACATTATAAAATAATTCACACTGATCAAAACAGTAATCGACTCCCATGCTCTGTCTTGTGGACTGCTGGTTTACTGATCTGTCTGTAACTTTGCCATACTGTTGTTATCTACTATTCCTATCTAGATGTAGCATGTACATGTGTCATACAACATATATTTTAACACACATATGTTGACTTGATCTCTTGCACATGCGCTGATGTGCTGATCACTGAGTATCTCTGTCTGCCCTGTTTTCCATACTTAGTCATTTTGTCTTTCATGACAGAAACTAAACATGACTTTGTTGCCATTATGAAAACACAATAATGAGTCATGCATACTCAGGAAGTCAACTTGCCAACAATCTGCCTCTTTTTCATTTATGGCAACAAATGAATGTGGCCAAGTTACTCAAAATGACTTAACACAAAAAGTGACTGTATATCATAACATCTTATTGATATATATATAATTTTCTACATATACACATTCTATATTACTCCCCCTTTGACATTAATGACAAAGGTGTACAAAAAATAGTAATTCTTCTGCATACTTACTCCATGTAAACTTTAGGGTACACAATTTGAAGAGATTGGACCTCTTTCTACAAAAATACTTTCATAGCATCAACTGTTTGAAGATGTGCGCATAGGGCATATGTCAGTTTCTCCATCTTTATCAGATCCATGCAAGGACCTTGGTCATATGTCACCATGGTGTCATCAATCTATTTGATGTTCTCATTAAGGACTGCTAGAGATGGCCCAAGTGCATTTCTTAACTGGGTTTGTCTTATTCTTATCTTGCTGATTTCCAATTTTGCCTTCTCAATTTTATCCAACTATCCTTGATAGAAATTATTGCATATGTTCATGTCTTGTGTGGAAGTCTCGACTAATTTTCTAATGCTATCCACCATTAGCTCTACCTCTTCCACCTTTTTAGTGTGCTCAGAGGTGAACTTCACTCTGTCCATGCAGTTGGCTATAACCTTCTTCCCTTTAGCTGCCAACTCTTTAAGTATGGATTGCTCAATCTTTAAGGAGTTCAAGTCTAAGGTAAAGTTCTTTACCAAATCATTTAGTCTCTCCTTTTATTCATATTTTGCAATCTTAGTAGCAGAGTCTACTAAGCTTATAAAGTGTGATTTGAAGTTTGACAAAATGTTGTCCACATCTTCAACTGATTGGACTTTAGCTACTTTTTGATCAACATGTACTAAGTCATTCAATATGTTTACTATTTCCAAAAAGTGAGGATTCCTCATCACTTGTTTCTCTTTTGCCTTTTCCATAGCAAGAACACTGATCTTAATTAGGTCTTCTTCTCCCCATGCATCCAAACTTGTTGAATTAGGAGTTAACCTTGACAACAATGAGGTGGATGGTTTAGTAGATGGTGAGAATATAGTGTTCTGACTGGTATCCATGCATACAACCTTTACTGGTATCTCTTTTATTGGTGTCTTATCACTTTGAGTATCATCTTGAGTATCTTTTTCTTCATTAGTGTCAATTGGATCAATGATGGGAACTTCATCTTGTTGTGCAGATGTATCATCGGTGCACATTTCTTCAGTGCTTACAAATGCCTTATCAACTTTGTCCATATCTTTTTCAGATGCTGTCATTGATATCTTTACATTGTCAACTATTATAGTGTCTTTTGAGTCTCTATTTGTATCAAAAGTTATTGTCACTGTGGGCGCTAAAACCTGTGGACCATTCATAGGCGCAATCTGAATCACTAGTTTTGTAACCTGTTTAGGAGGTGCTGAAGTATCTTTTGTTGTAGGCATCATTGGTGGATACATGTGTCTATCCATAAACACTTGTGCAAATTCCTTTTCAGTCTCCTTACCTATCTGCTCATATTCTTTGTTCATAATTTGTAGGGTCCTTGTCTTAGTTTGAAGATGAGGCTTCACCAGATCTAATAATATAGCCTTCTCATCATGCGAGCATACAGGGAGAAGAGAATCCAATGTTTCTTCTCTAATCTTCATGTCTTCCTCTATTGCATGTCTTTTCATGATCTCCAATATGTTCCATAACTGATCCGGTATCGCTGTCTTGAGTTCAAGAACTGTTTTCTTAAACTTGACCATATGAGATATAATCATAGAATGTATCTTAGTCTTATCAATTTCTTGATATTTTTCATAGACTTTAGAAAGTGTATCTAATCTCCCTTCATTTAAAATCCTATTCCTCAAAACATTTAGGCTAGGTCTAAATCCTACCTCAGGAGGAGCTTGAGTACTCTTTGCTTTGCTCTGAGTGTTCCTTGGGGATGGGTGATTTGTGGGTGCCTGTTTTCTTCCTCTAGTTTTCTTTCTTTGTGTAGAAAGTAGGGATGAGTCTAAATCAATGGTGGTAGAGGGTGTAGAGGTGCTCTCTACTTTCTTCTTCTTTTGGATTTGTTCAGATTTCTCAAGTTCTTTTGCTATCTTGGCATCTCTTTCTTTGTCAAGATCTTCTTGAGTGACTCCATGAACTTTTAGTATGTTAGATGTAATTCTGGATGCTTTCCTTTTATTATCAGCACTGTGTAGGATAGTATCCACTTCATTGGTCTTCTCTCTATAGGTTCCCCACGTAGGCTCATTAGGATCTTTGGGCGTAGACAATAGAACTTGTACATATCCTTCTAACACATGTTCTTCCACTTCGTAACCAAGAGGATGAATCCATTTGGTTCTGGGTTCAACTGCCTCTATGCATGTGCAATTTGTTTCTACCATGAAACATATGGTATCCTTATATTTGTCAACTATCTTCTCAGATAGTCTGAACCTATTCTGCATTTTGATCCTGAATTTCCTTATATTCATATCCATGGCATCCCTTGCACTGCTCTCTAAAGTGACCTTAAGAGAAATATGAGACATTGTGGGTTTGCTCCTGTCTAGGTAAAGGTTTGCAACCTTTCGAACTATATGGAAATACAAGTAGATGATCAGAGATCCAAACTTGAATGTCTTACTCCTATCATGCTTCATGATTTGAATGTTGTCAATCAATTGACCGCACAAGATCTCACATAGGTTGTATTGAGTGTTGTTCTTCACCATTTTGATAGCTACTAGGACTGTTGCTGCAGAGACATTGTTCAACCTACTTGCTTGCTAAAACTTATACCCAAGTATCATTGTTAAGATTTTTATGTCATCTTCTTTGATAGGGTCATCTGTCATTCCGTGCTTGTCACTTCTAGATAGGCAAACTTGCTCAATTTGTTTCTTGACATTCTTACTAGTAGGAAAAATTGGTCCAGTCTTGGGAAGTCTGATTAATTCATGGATTTGGTCTATAGTGATGCACACAGGGACCTCACCAATCCAATAAAGACCATCATGTATTCTTCTTAACAAAATATTCACCCACTCTGGCTCATCAAACTCATGTGCATTCGAGTATTTGAAAATAAAGTTATCTGTCAAGTGCGCGAACTCATCCTTGAATGTGTAATCAGGTTTCATCATTGATCCCATATGAGTGGCTATGCTGACATCTCCTATTTTTTCCTTCTTACAGTAAATATACGCGTGGATATCTTCCATGTGAACAACACCTAGCGGGGTTTTTGAGAAAGCCCCTTCCACATCATCCAGTATGGATTTTAATGGATGCCTCTTGAATACAAATCTCTTCCTCTCTGCTATATCAAACACAACTAGGGTTACCATACTTACTTGGAACTTGCTTAAGTAGGGTTTCATGAAATTGTGAAATGGCGTGACTACTAGGGTTCCGTTCAAAACTTCTTGTCTGTTTTCTTAACTGCCAAATCTGTTATTCTTCTGTGCCTTGATTTCTAGTGCTCCAATGCTCTCCAAATTCTGTGCTCTCGAATGCAAGTGTGAAGAAGATCAAACACTTACTTTCTTTTATACAATCTACCACATTTAATGTTTGTAACTGTATGCAAATTACTCAGAGATTTTGAAACTTAGATCCTGATGCATTTTTAGACAGTGCGTGAATGCACATAGCAATATTATGTTCTTGTAACCATGATTTCATAGGTGCATACTCAGAGGTGAGTATACCAACCGTACAGGGGTCTTGAGCTAGAATAGCCCCCCCTCAGACCAATAAGGTCTATTCAAGAATAAGTAGAGGGTGCGTCTACTATGGATGCATCAACTACTTTGTCAAAATTATTGTCCTTCTTTACTTCAACCCAAATTTTTCTTGAATCTTCGTTTGCTTGAACAAACTTAACTTCTCCTTTCTCTTCAAATAGTGATTTCTTAGGATCCTCTTGCTTTTGAGTTTTGGATCTACAAAACCTTGAGATGTGTCTATCCTTTCCACATATGTGACAAATGATAGGAGGTTTGATGCTCTTGTTCATCATGCTGCATTGCTTTGCTGTGTGTCCATTGTAGTTACATATCTGACATGTAGTGTTCTGCAGATTCCATTGAGATTGATTTCTCTGATTGTTTTGATTCATTCTTCTTTGATTCTCCTGTGACTGATTTCTTTTATTTGTTCTGCAATGTATAGCCCTGTGACCAAATTTATTACAAGAGAAAAAATAACCATTAAAAGGTCTTACCTCTTTGCAATCTCTTGCCAAATGACCATGGTTGTTACATGCATAAAAAGTTTTGTTAACTTGCTTGATTTCCCTTTTAGGTAGATATGCTTTAATGTCTTCAACATTTTCAAATTTCCTTGCTTCTGAAGATGCTTCATGAGGTTTCTCTCTTTCTTGTAATGAATTGACTTCAGTTTGTGTTATATTGAATCCAAGACCAATAGTGTCACCTTTTTGCTTTTGTGCATTGAGCTAAGATTTAAGTGAATCAAAACTTGTGTGGAGTTTATCAATCTTATCCTTTGCTTCTATTAATTCAGATTCCAACTTCTTTTTAATGTTTTCCAATTCCAGAACTTTCATGTTTGCTTTTAAAAGTTCATCATCTAGTTGTTTGCTTTCTTTGATCTTTTCTTCAATAGCAATTTGGCTGTCTGTGAGTTGTTCATCCAGATTCTCAACTTTATCTTTCAGAGACATATTATCTTCATTGATATTTTTGATCATTTTCCCTAAGTCACTTGTAGAACAATCTTTCAAATCTTTTCTTAGTTTCTTGATAAGCATTTGTGAGCCATCTACTTTCAGTCTAAGTTCTTCATTTTCTTTTTCAGATCTATCAAGATCTTCAAGAGTTTCTTCAAGATTCTTTTTAAAATGTTTTACTTCTACTGAGTCCATGATATCCTCAAGTGGTTAAACTTATTTTTTGAGGACCAGAGCCCTGATACCAATTATTAGAAACACTGAGAGGGGGGGGGGGGGGAATCAGTGTTTCACTATTAATTACTTTTNTGATATCCTCAAGTGGTTAAACTTATTTTTTGAGGACCAGAGCCCTGATACCAATTATTAGAAACACTGAGAGGGGGGGGGGGGTGAATCAGTGTTTCACTATTAATTACTTTTCAACAACTTAAACATAAATCAAACATACATAGAATGAAGCTTAACATAAGAACTCATAACACATGATATGATTATGGGGAAACCTTGATCAGAGGAAAACCCCTATGGGAATTAGTACCCATAAATATTGTACTAGGTATAATGAACCTATTAAAGTTCCTTTGCCTTGTTAGAAGCAGTCTTTACAATTTGAGTACAATGACCTGGTTAAAGGTCTGACCCTGTTAGGAGTCTTTTACAAAACCTTGTTAAAGTTATATGGCTCAGTGCCCAATAGGATGAAGGCTACAACCTTCTAAAAGATGATATGTACTATATCAAAATGAACTGGTGTGATGACACTGTTGCCTGATTAGATCTGTGTATGCGCGAATGCTCTTACTCTCTTAAAGAGCTATATCATATACTAACTTCATTATAATACCCCTTTGTATCTTCCTCTTACATAATAATCGATGCTTGTAACATATCTTTACATTACATACTTATATGTTCATATCCGAATAGGTGCGACCCAAAACAAAACTCTAGTCGGCCCTAAAACAAAATATACAATACTTCGAAACAAGTCAACTCAGGCGTGTTTACTACAATGCTAATTAAATTATTACAAACATATAACCAAAGGCACTTAGCCATTAAATTACAAAATAATTCACACTGATCAAAATAGTAGTCAGCTCCCATGCTCTGTCTTGTAGATTGCTGGTCTACTAATCTGTCTATAACTTTTCCATACTGTTGTTACGTACTATGCATGTCTGGATGTAGCATGTACACATGTCACACAATATATATCTAGACACGCATATGCTGACTTGATCTCTTGCACGTGCACTGATGTGCTGATTGCTGAGTATCTCTGTCTGCCCTATTTTCCATACTTAGTCATTTTGTTTTTCATGACAGAAACTAAACATGACTTTGTTGCCATGATGAAAACACAAGAATGAGTCATGCATCCTCAAGAAGTCAACTTGCCAACACTAAAGAGTAATAAAATGACTTAACTAACAAAATCAACATGATTTAATTAATAATCAAAATAATGATTACTCTAACACCCCCTTAAGCTAAGCTCAGGGGGTAAGCTAACCTAGCACAACTATGAAAGAAGGAAATGGGTCCTGAAAATAAGACCTAATTAGGTACCCAATACAAGAAAATCTATGTAAACTAGAGAAAAAGGAGAAAACCCAGTGGGAAAAACCCCTCTCCAAAAAGAGATAGAAAAATGCAAAAAAGAAATGGCTCAAGAGACTCTCTCAAAACCATAAGTAAAACCAGCCCCCCCATGAGAGAGGGATGAGACACCAAAGCCCCCCAAAATGATAGAACCCCTGTGGAAATGATCAAACCAATGGAACTCCAATGCAGAAGAAACAAGGCAAGGAACAACAAGGAAACCCCTGAATAAGAGGTGAAATAGGAATACCTAACTGATGCTCAAAGGATAATGCATGAGACTCCTATAATGGAATCTCCAATGAAGGTGGGCCAATAGATGGGCTGAATCTATCATTTGAGAAGAGATGAATATCCTCAGATATTCCCTCAACAACAAAAGTAGGTGGCTTGGTGCATGGAGCAACCATAATAGGTACTACTGAAGAGGAATTATGTTGAACATATGAAAACTCAACAGGAGGAGGAGGTGTAGAAGCCACATCACTGATCTCGAGAACAACACATATGTTTAGGTGACTCAACTTCTCCTCATTAGGAACTCATGATGTAGGATAGATATTCTCCAACAATGGAGATGGTGGACCAAAATGAGAGAAGGAGTACAAGAGGGTAGCATGATCAACTATCCCTATAGAAAGAATATTGCCTATCACACTATCTCTAATGTGCACTGAATCTCAAGTGAACTCAACTATCTTCCCTGTCCGACTGTGAGTAACCTGATAGATAGAGAGAAGGTTAGAGGACAAGGATGGAATAGATAGTACATCATGGAATGCACCATCATCAATGTCAATAGAACCCTTCCCACATACAATCATAACAGTGTTATTCCCCATCAAAATGTGGGGGTAGGTGAAGCCTCAAAAGATAAGAGTAAATCCCAAGAAGATGCCATATGGTGTGAAGCACTTGAATCCAGTAGCCATCTAAAAGAGGGAGAAATAGAAGATGCACATTATGCATGATCCTTTCCATTGTATGACCCATTTGTTTGAGAAGATGATGAAGAAGACCAATGAGAAGATGAAGAAGGAATATCAATCTTGCTCTTGTGAAGAAGAGCTATCAAATCAGAAATCTGTTGGGCATATCCATATACCTTTTTCTAAAAGCACAAGACTCAACATGATTGGGCTTATTACAATAAGTACACTTAGGTTTTTTATTCTTTGATTTACCCCTATTTGGAGGTGGGTTAGAGGAATATTGAGAATGAGAATCCTTCCAAAATACTATGGTTGGTGATAATTTTTTCTGCTTTGACTTTCATGAAGATGGATAACCAACCAAAACATTGCTTATAGAGCCAGAAGTACCATCCAACTGTTGAATCTTTGAATGCTCTCAAGTGAACTAATCATAGAAGGCCTCAAAGGAAGGCATAGTGTGCCTAGGACCCAAAGCATCCACAGTGGAATAGAAAGTGGAGGAGAAGATTTGGAACTATCCTCGAAGCTTTGAGAGTATCAAAAAGATACACTCATTATATGATTTGGTCTTTCCACATCCTTGTAAAAGTAAATAGAGAGAATTGAACTTCATCAAGAATTCCTCAATGGTAGGAAAACTATTAGGAGACAATGATGTCAACTCTACATCTAGCTGTAGTGCCCCAAAATCATTCACTGTGCCGAATAGATCTGTAAATTTTCCCAAATAGCCTGAGGAGTGTGCAAATTTTCCAAGTGAAACAGGAGATTGTCAAAAATGTTTAGTGTAATTAATCCAATGGCTTCATCCATCTTATTCACATGCTGAAGAATCTCAAAATGACACTACATAACATGTTGGTTCTCATCCAGACAAGACCATAAGCCACGTGACATAAGCAGCCTAGTCATGTGTGCTTTGCAAGTGTGGTAGTTATGTGGTCTCACTTGGGCTACTGAAGGGTCTGACATTAAGAGAAAGAAGACATAAGTAGAAGGGTCTTTCTGAAGTAAATGACAGAATGTAAAATGTACCCCCCACAATGTAGTAAACTATCCCCCGTACACCAAAAAATAACTTAGAGAGAAAAAAAACAAGAAGAAAACTTGGTGACCTGATGCAGTGAGGAGGGAAATGGAAGCCGCTACTTTGACACTAAAAATAGGTACTCAAATGGCCAAATTTCTAGATGAAACCCACATGGCGGTGTTTGGTTCAGAAATAGATTTTCGGTGATATCTCATTTTCCAAAAAAGGATTATCATATGCTCAAGTTATTAGTAAAAGACTGACATGAGGTCATAAAGAAGAGCTCTCTGGAAAAATCTAGTCATTACAAACAAATTGACGTCCAAATGGACGTCGCCTGTCAATGGAAAAAATTTGACAGTCATCTGACCATCACCTACCCATTGCTGACATCAGCATGATGTCATCACCAAAAAAAATTTTGGTCACTGAAATAGATTTCGGTCACCTGTCAAAAAGGTGATGTCAACAACCAGAGGAGCTTGGTGGCGTGCGGGTGACGGGTAGTGGCACACGAGTGGCGTTGCGGTTGCGGTGGCACTATCCAGTGGTGGCGGGGAACGAGCGGTGTGTAGTGGTGCGCTGTGGCTGTGCGCTGCCAGCCCACAAAAATCTTTGTTTTTTTTTAAATTTTTTTTTTTTGCCTCGAAAACGTGCCTACAGGCTAATTTTTTTTTCAGATGTCACGAAGGCCAAAAATGACAAACCTTATATGAAAATATTAGTTTTTGGGCCTTCTAAGTGCGATGGTGAGGTCCGTTTTGGCCCAAAATTCTCTGAAAAAATCTTCACCTTCAGATTGAAGACAAAAACCCTGAAAAAGCTAATTTTTTTCCTTTGAAACACACTTCAAACACTCTAGAATAGGTAGCAGCAGAGAGGCTATGATACCATGAAGGATCTGATAAAAATTGATCTGATAACATCCAAGAACAACTACATGCAAGTACCTGTTACATGAAAGAAGCAAAAGAAGGAAAACACAAAAGAACTCAGAAGCTCAGAGAAACTTGAAAGAGCAGATAAAAAATGTATTCTGAATTAATGAACAAAAATTACAAATTTCAACCTTAAAAGGTGAACGAAATCCTAAAAGGAAAAAAGCTAGGTTGCACATTAATAATTAATAAAAAAATTAATTATTAATGCACCTAAGAAAAAGCTTAAGCACTAAAGAGTAATAAAATAACTTAACTAATTAAATCAACATGATTTAATTAATAAGAAAAATAATGATTACTCTATTAGGATGCACTTAGGTTGTAAAATTGCAACACTTGAATGCTTTTTGTGTATTTTTCTACTTTTCCCATTATGAATGCAATGGATATGCAACAACATGAATATATCAGCAATACAGATTAAGTAGTCAAACTTGGATTTTGCATGAATTAGGAAATTATTTTGAGCTCAAGTACTTATGTTGTTTAAATGAATCATGCAATCTTAAATGCAACAAAATGCAAACTTATAGGACTAGCACTGATCTTTTTACATTTTAGCAATTTATCATCATAGGGAATTTGTGCAACATACATCATTGGCCGGTACAACTATCACTGATACCAGGAAAGTATCATGAAAGTATGAATACTAGTTTTATTGGATGCAATGTCAAAAATAAACTTAAGTATCAAGGCATAAATGCCATGGTGACTTGTTAGTTATCTCCTTTTTCTTTAAGAATCATCTTCTGTTCGTGTGTAATATATGATATGTAACCCGCAATGACCTTTAATATTCATATCCTTGGGTACATAATGTGTCGTACACCTTACTTAGAAGTTGATTAGAAACAAACAAGGAAATTGGTTCAACCTCTCCATAGCTTACACATAAAAAGGATCAAGATATATGTGGCTATCCACTCATGTTGGAAGATCTTACCATAAACATCTAAATTAGGTGAAATTTATTGGATCATTGAAGCAATCACCACATGTAGAAAATCAAGAAAATATTATGCCCCCTATCCTTGCGACTCTTTGTTTTTTAATAGACATCATGGAGTAACTTGGAAGACATAACAAACAACAATTGATAATCAGACAAAGAAAATTCATAACCCTTGACATGCCCCTAGTTTGAAACATCATTAGAACATGAAAAGAGTCATAATCAAATCAAGATCAGTCTATATGTTCTTATGTGGTGTTGAGGAACATCGTTGATTCATTTTTCAATCATAGTAGAGAAATCATCAATTTCAACTTGGAATTAAGCAATATATTTTTATGTCTGGGTGAGTTAGATAAACAATATCAGCAATTGCAATCAATTGTAGTGTTGAGAAAACACTGTTTGATTAAAGTGTTGAGAAACACTAGTATGGTGTCAGTTACAGGTAGGTGGTGTTTAAAAAACACCCTTGTGTTTGATAGTGATGTTTTGATTAAAGTATTAAGAAATATTGTTTGTAGTGGAAAACCTTCCTAGACAAGGACCTAGGAAACCTAGAAACCACCAAACGCCAACCAAATTTTCTAGCATAGTTGCCCCCAATGCAGAATGACTATCTCTAAGATGCAAACACAAACAAATCCCAGACAAGGATAGGACATTCATGAGGAATTTAGATTCAACCAATAGAAAATAAGATGATCATAAAGGATGAGTTTTAGTAGTGCATTGATAGATGGATCATGGAGTACAAGTGACACCTACTTTCCAGGTTTTTACCACTTGGCAAATTTTTATTTTTGCTACCAAGATGCCTGTTTGCCAGGTTTTTGCCAAGGAACTTTTTCTATTTTTCATTTTTTTGTATGGTTTTATTTTTTCTCCTTTTTTGTTAATATTAAGGTGCCTATTTGCCTGGTTTTCACCAAGAATACCTTTTTTCAGGACTTTTTCCACTATTTTTGATTTTTCTCTTTTCCACAATAATTGGCTTTCTTCAGGATCAAATTTTTCTTTTTTTTTTGGTATTTTCTCAGGATCAATTTCACTGTACAAGCCTTTCGGCTAGATGTCAAGCATAGAACCGCTTCAAGTGTAGGGTATTGATAGGATTAGGAAGGACATCTCCTTTAGGTGTAGCTAATTGATAAGCTCCTATCCAAAAATTTGTTGTGATAACAAAAGGCCCCAACCAGTTGGGTTCAAACTTGCCTTTTGTTCTCTATTTGGTTGATTCTTAGGATTCTCTCTTGGAACAAGATCCCCCACTTGAAACTATCATGGCTTTAATTTTTTCTTGTACCCTTTCAACATCCTTTTCTGATAGAATTTGAGGTGATTGAAAGATTTTTGTCTACGGTCATCTAGTAGTTCTAGTGCGTGAACCATACCTATGTGGTATTGTTCATCTGTGATAAGACCTTTGAAAGATACTCAAAAACAAGGAATTTATACTTCAATTGGTAACACTAATTCTCCACCATAGACTAGAGAAAATGGTGTGGCTCCTCTTGGTGTTCAGATACTTGACATATAGGCCCATAGTGTTGATTCAATTGCAAATGCTAGTCTCTGCCAGACTTACTCACATTTCTTTGTAAGATTTTAGAATATTCTTATTTGAAGCCTCATCTTGTCCATTACCTTGATGATAATATATTGAATAACATTGTTGAGTGTTTTGAAACTATGTACAAAGGTCCTCGATATCTCGGTTCTTGAACTGCCCCCCATTGTCTATTAAAAAAAATGAGGGTTTCCTGTACCTACACATGATGTAGTTCAAGATGAACATAGAAACATTTTTCCAGTGGCTTTGATTAGCGACACTGCCTCGACCCACTTTGTGAAATAATCAATGGTTGTGATGATGTATTTGTGTCCACTTGAAGAATCAGGATAGATCTATCCAATAAGATCAAAGGCCCATTGTTGGAATAGCCAATGTGTTATAAATGGTATGATTTCTCTAGCTGGAGCATGGATAAGGTTTCCATGTGTTTGATATTTTTGACATGTTTTGGCATATTGCACTGCATCTTTTTCCATTGTAGGCCAATAGTATCTAACTCTTAGAAGTTTCTTAGCTAATTAAAAACCATTCGAGTGCGATCCAAATACACCTTCATGGACCTCTTTTAATGAACGATCATACTCTTCTTGTTCTAAACACCTAAGTAGCATTACGTCAAGACCTCATCTATATAAGTTAGTAGTAATGAGTACATAATGTGATGTTGTCCTAATTAAGGCTCTTTTTCATTTTTGGACAAGCCATTAGGTAAGGTTTTATCTGTAAGATAGGCAGTTATATTGGCATATTTGGATTGGTCTTGGGCATTTAAGGCACAATTAACTTGGGATTAAGGTGTGTCAAATGCAGGAAAAGATAATTCTTCCACCAAGAAGTCATAGATGAATTGATGTTCCTCCAATTGTAACATGGATGCTAGCGTTGCCATAGCATCTGTAACTCTATTTTCTGTTCATGGAATTTTTTGGAATGTGATGAAGATAAAGTAATTTTTAAAATCTTCTACCATCTGCTTATAGGGCATCATCTTCTCATCTTTTGTTTGATACTCTCCATTCACTTGGTTGATAATGAGTTGAGATTCACCATATACATGTAACTCTATGATTTTCCATTCAATGGCTAACTTGAGACTGTTACTAATGCTTCATATTCTAAGATGTTATTGGTGCATGGAAACATCATTTTGTACACCTTAGGTATCTTGTAGCCTTGAGGAGTGATAAACAACACCCCTTCTCTAGATCCTTTTTGTGTGAAAGAACCATGAAAGTACATCTTCCATGGATATTTTTTTAAGTGCATGATTGTCTCATCTAGAAACTCTATAATCAAAGGCGTTGCATCTTGCAATGCTGAATCAACTAGTTGATTGGCTAGAACTTGTCCTTTAATAGCCTTTCTATCTACATAATTGATATCAAATTCACTAAGTATTAAGACCCATTTTTCTAGCCTTCCTGTTAATGTTGTTTTACTCAAGAGGTATTTGAGAGGATCAATCTTCACGATAAGTTTTACTATATGCAAATGTAAGTAGTGTCTCAATTTTTGGGATGCAAAAAAAATTGCCAAGCAAGCCTTTTCAAGGATACTATAGTTGAGTTCATAAGACACCAATGTTCTGTTGATATAATAAATCACTATTTCCTTCTTATTTTCATCCTCTTGTGCTAGCAATACTCTAAGCAATGTAGCCATAGCTAAAATATAGAGTAAAAATGGTTTTCCATGAATAGGCACCATGAAAATAGGAGGATTAGATGGATAGTCCTTTAATTCCTTGAAATTATTTTCACAATGTTCATCCCATTTGAAAGTTACTCCTTTATGTAACAATTTTGTGAAGGGTTGCGCTCTATTTTCTAGTTGAGACTTGAATCTTTTGATTGACTAGATTTTTCCTTGGAGCATCCTCATTTGACTGATGTTACAAGGAGGTGGCATTTCTATTATTTATTTTAATTTTTCTAGGTCCACCCCAATTCATTTAGCTAACACAATAAACCCTAAGAGCTTCCCTGGTTGGACTCCAAATGCACATTTCTTTGGATTGAGCCTTAGTTGAAACTGATCCATTCAATTTAGTATCTTCCTCAAGTCCTCAATATCAATCGTTCTTATCTTTGACTTGGCTAAGGTATCATCCACATAGTCCTCCATGTTCTTATGTATCATGTCATGGAGTAATGTCGTCATAGCTCATTGATATGTAGCTCCAACATTATTTAGCCAAAATGACATAACATTCCAGCAAAATGTTCCCCATGCGCATGTAAATGTTGTCTTTTCTTGATCTTCAGGGGTAATCTCTATTTGGTTATATCTTGAAAATCCATCCATGAGTGAATAAATCTCATATCCTACTATGAGGTCTATAATCATATCAATATTCAACAGTGGAAAATCATCTTTATGCCAAGCTTTGTTTAGATCCTTAAAGTCTATGCAAATTCTAATGGAATTATCTACTTTAGAAACTGGGACTATATTAGAAATCCATCTTGCATAAGAGATGACCCTTATGAATCTGGCCTTTAAGATTTTTTCCAGCTCTGCTTTTAAAAATAATGCCACATGTGGGTGCATATTTCTTAGTTTCTATTTGATAGGTTTAATTCTAGGAGCTATAGATAAGTGATGTATTATTAACTTAGAATCTAGTCCAGGCATATCAGTATAAGACCATGAAAAGTTGATCCTTTTCTCTTTAAGGAACTCAGTAAACATGTCTTTTCTTCTTCTTCTGATAATAATTGCACCAGATGAATGAATTAAGGAACTTCTTCTGTGCCCAAATTAACTGGTTGTGTTGGTTCTATCAGTACTGAAGATCTTTTTTGAAAGTGTTCAGGGAGGTTATCAAGAATCTCATCTTTTGGCACCTCTAAGAGGTTTTCACCATCAGATATGTCTTTTATTTTTACTTTATTAGAATATGATACTGCCACAATGTGGTTTTCACCATCAGTTCTTTTTTTCTTTTTTCTTTTCAATTTATGACTAGGAAACTTGATATCCTCCTCTATCAAATTCACACTCCTTGCATTGGTGGAAGAGGGATAGGGTTCACAAGCATTCAGATAATAGGCCAAAGTGTAGTCATTGGGAAATTTCATGATAGGAGTAGGTTCTGAGTCTTTCCAATCAATAAGTTCAGGGTTTACCAAGGATAATGATTTATAGGTTTTTGAGGACAACATCACGCTAGTGTCAAGACTATTAAATGATAAGACATGTTCTATTAAGTTAGCTTCTATAGTAGTTAGATCATTAAGAGTCAAATCATTGTTATTAGGGTTGTTTTTAATGTTATACAGACCTAACTCTAAAAAATCATCATTTGAGCTTTCTCCTTCTTCCCTTATCATATTGGAACTCATATCTTGTATCCTTTAGAATTATTCTAGTCCAAGTAAGATGCTAGTGTCTTCATCAATTATCCTAGGTATCACCATCTCATCCAATTCTATCACAACATTGATATTATGGGTAGTGTTATAACTTTCTCCTCTTTCCAATAAAGGTGAAAATTTATGTATTACATCTACCTCAATGTCCATGGTAGAATCAGACATATGATCCCATTCATAATCATGTGAGTCTGAGATATTGTCATCAGATCAATTTAGAAACCAAGCAATAGTTATCTGGTGTACCCTATTAGCCATTTGTGGATCAAAGTGTGGTAGATCTAGGACATGTGAAACTCTCACCAATTTCCCCCAATTAGGATGTGTATCTTGTTGTTGTATTATAGGAGAGGGTTCTTCAAGAGTGTTTGAGATACTTGTTTCCTCTTCTCTGTTTATGTCTTCTTCTTGTTCTTGAGGGATTTCTTCACGAGATTCTTCTATTTGCTGAACTTCCAGAGAGTCTTCTTCTTCTTCCTCCTCTACTTCTTGGACATTGGTTTGTGACAACAAAGGAAAGTGATGCTCTAGTTGTTCTCCAAAAGTAGGTACATACCATTCTCCTTGGTATTATGGGTTCTCCATACCAATATGTAGTAATCGTTCATATGTTTAAGGTACAAGTTCTATTTCTTCCTCTTCTTCATCCCTTCCTTTATCAAGATTGGACCATCTCTTGAGGTGGGGTGTTTTGATTTATTATTGAAACCCAACCCTATTTTATCTTTAGTGTCTCTGAATTCTATATGGATAGGCTCAATGAGTCCTTTTCCTTTATATCCTAAAGGTCCCTTCCCTTTGTATCCCATTTGTTTAAGAAGGTCATAACCTTTGCCATATTTTTTGTGAGATATCTCAACATGTTTTACTTCATATCCCTGTTTTCCTCTTTGTAGAGCCAAGCTAAGACTACTTTATATTCCTTTTCTTCCTCTTGAAAAGTAGAGGTTCTAACCATGCCAGTTGGTTCATGAATGTCTTTTCCTTTTGATGCAGAAGGTGTAAAAGAGGGTGATGGTTTCCCATATTATCTTGGAGACAAAAGAATGTTAGCCAATGATGGTGTTGTCTCTAGTTTGTATTCCCCCATGCTAGTTTCTTCAAGTTTTAATGTCTTTCCAAAGCTTCTCTTCACCTTGTGTTTAGAATTTTTAGATGGGAACTCTTTTGGAACTTCCTTATGGTGACAAACCATACTATCTTCCTTGATGTTGTTGCAAGTGTAGCTTGATCTGTAGGAATTGTTACTTCCACCCCATTTTGTGGGAATTTGATACATTGGTGGTAAGTAGATGGTACGACTTGTATTTCATGTACCCAAGGTCTTCCTAGTAATATGTTATAGGCCAATGGTAGATCAATAACTTGAAAAATCACATTGCGTTCAATTATTCCTATTCTTATTGGTAAAAAAACTAGTCCTTTGGATGATCTTTCCTCTTCATCATAAGCCTTGATGGTTATCTTACTCCTTGAATCAATTGTGTGTTCTGAAAATCCCAATGCTTTGACCAGATTGAGAGTACATCTATTAAAACCCATACCTCCATCTATCAATACATATTTTACACTATTTTTATGGATCATAAATTCAATGTGAAGGGGTTGATAATGGGGATGAGTCAAAGATTTGTCATCTTTTTTTGAAAAAAAGAGATAATGTGGAGCTGATATGTGATTGACCATTGCATGGAATTTGTCCACATTTATGTCTTTATGGACCAAAGCCCCAAACTATATAAAAATAGACACCTAGAGGTTCACAATGCCTCTTACCCCCATACAATCTAGGGCTCTGTCAATAGTTCCCAATACCCACAATGATAATATTATATCCTCCACCTAATCTCCAACACCCTTAAGGGCCAAATATGACACAACAAGAACCAACTAATTCAGGGATGGAACAAGGGTTCTATCAATGTTAGACATCAAACTTATATTCAATGAAACACAAATCCCACACAAATTTAACTCTAAAACTCTATTTAGACACCAATGTCTATATAGGGATACAAGGAGAAAAAATGGATTCTTAAAGGTAACTTACTTGGAACTCCACCAAATAAAGTCTTGAACACCCTAAAAATATTCAATCCATCCACCAACAACACCCTCCAAATTAGGGCTCTTGACCAATCCCCTAACTCCTGCTATCCTCAATTCTCTCCTAGGCCTAATTGGACTATTAGGTCACTTTTACAAAGAAAGTGCTTGAATATTGATTCAATTTTCAATATTTCCAATTGGAACACATGTGGGATCACACAAAACCTCTAAATCCAGGGATTTAGATCTCCATTCCACCCCTGGGCCAAGTTGTGCCTCAAAACCCAAATTCTGGACAGTCACATGTAGATGCCTATCCAGAGGGTTTAGTCATTGCTCTCTCCATCAACAGCCTCCTAGTTTGAGACCAAAAAAATATTAAAATATATTCCCCCTCCTTCCTTTCCACCAAGGCTTATATTTTTCCCATGGTGGAATCTCTAGGAAAGAGGAGATTTGTTTCAAAACCCTAGTTAGGGCCTTCCTGCGACCAGTGGCTACACAAAAATGGATAAATTTAATTCTACTTGGTTTAAAGAATTAAAACCACTTTAAAAAATCCCATAAGACACCAGGAAAAATTTCCAAGTCCTTCAGTGATGCATTGGTGTCTTTACAAAATCGTACAACTTGAATTACAATCAGAATTTTCAGGAAAACAGTTAGATTTTATTGATTTGCATAAAATTTCTTACAATAGGTTCTCTCCAACCCTGGAGAAAGGTTTCTCAACATTTTTCATACAATTCCAAAACATTTCCAACCAAAAAAGTGGTTGTGAACATTGGGATTCAAATCTTTCACTTTTTGCAAAAGTTGCATTATGCAACATTGACAACTTTTTACAAAAGTTGTCAATTGTCAAAATTCTTGTAAAGTTCTAAACCTAGACTCCACTTAGGACCTTAGAAATGTTAGATTAAAAATTCCAACCTTCTTTAGGCCTCCCAGACTATCCTAGTCCAACATAACTAAAAAATTGTCCAAAATGGCTAAGGTAGACAACTAGGTTTATAACAACACCTATTGTCACCTTGCCTTACAAATAGGACTTTATGATTGAAATTGGATCCTAGATCCAATCAATATCCTAACCATTTGTATTTGGGTCTGTTGGTGTGTTTGAAGTGGATGAACTTGAGGGTTCTCCTGCACCATACTCCTGGGGTGCACTGATCACAAGTCCTCTTGAGATGAGGTCTTGCAAAGTTGAGCCATGCCTCTGAATTTCTTGTTCATCCATACATACATATTCTTCTTCAGGACTCCCTTGCCACTGAACCAAATATTTATTATACACATTCTTCCTTGTTTATTTGATGATCTTTGTATCCAAGGTATTTTCAAGCTTCTTTGGCTCATGAGGTGGTATGCCTACATCTCCTTCAAGTTCTTCTATTTGCACTTCTGAACCTACATGCACATCACCTTTATATGGGGTTAGATCACAAATATTAAATATTGGGGAGATACTAAGGTGTGAGGGTAATTCAATCTCATGTGAATTCAATCCATGCTTTTTAAATACTAGGCATGGTCCTACTTTCTTCATGAGTAGTTTATTATGATTTCCCTTAGGCAATCTCTCCTTCAAATATGCCCACACCAAGTCTCCAACCTGTAACTGGACATCCCTCCTATGCTTGTCTTTTTCTTGTTTATACTTCTCTGCACTCTTCTCAATTTCCAATCTCACCGAGTCATGAATTTATTTCATACTCTCTACAAATTCTTCTCTGTATGCACTGGCTGGAGTGTTTGGTGGCAATTCTCAGAGTTCCAAGATTCCTCTTGGTCTTTGCCCATATACAATATGAAAGGGACTCTTCCCTATGCTTCTATTGACTGATTCATTTAAAGAAAACTCTGATTGGGGTAGGACTGCATCCCAGTTGTCTCCATACTATTTTTGTCAAGCATCTAAGTATATTTCCAAGTGATTTATTGACAACTTTTGTTTGCCCATCTGTTTGTAGATTGTAGGCATAACTAAAACTTAGATTGGTACCTAACCTCTTCCATAAGATTCTCTAAAAGTGACCAATAAACTTTACATCTCTTTCAGATAGTATGGTTTGAGGTAAGCCATGAATCCTTACAATTTCCTTAAAGAAAAAACTTGCAATTGATGATGCATAATTGGTACTTTTACAATGGATAAAGTGGGCCATTTTACTAAAACTGTCCACTACAACATAAATACTATCACATCCCCTTTGTGTTCTAGGAAATCCCATCACAAAATCCATGTTGCAACTCTCCCAAGGCCTTGTAGGAATAGGTAGAGGTTGGTATAGTCTTGCATTTATGGATGTACCCTTGGCTCTTTGAAAGATTGTACATGTCTCTACAATCTTCCTTAATTCAGTCTAAAGCTTAGGCCAATAATAGAACCTTCTCACCTGTTCCAATGTCTTGTCCAAACCAAAATGTCCCCCCATGCTTCCTGCATGATTTTCTCTAATGATGTTCTCCCTCATTGAACATTTTGGGATGCATAATTAGTGTCCTTTGAACAAGAGTCCATTTGAATCAAATAATTTGCATACTCAACATGATAAGCCTTAGAGAAGTTAGAATATACCTTATGAATATCACTGAAATCATCATCATTTTTGTACATGTCCTTTAATGAATCAATCCCTACACTTTGAAGTTGGATTTTCTGCACAACTAGAGTCCTTTTCAATGCATCTGGCACCTTATTGGAAACTCCCTTCTTATATTTTATTTAAAATGTGTAGGCTTGTATTGATTCCACCCACTTCATGTGTTTGTGGCTTAGTTTCTCTTGACTATTTAAGAAACTCAATGCTTGGTTTTCTGTGAAGACAACAAATTCCTTTGGAAGGAGGTAGTGCCTCAATTTCTTCAATGACTGGACTAGGGCATATAGTTCTGAGTCATAAGATGAGTATATCCTCTTTGATTCATTTAATTTCTCTTTGAAAAAGGCTACATCCCTTCCCTCTTGCATCAAGACAACCCCTATAGCCAGATTTGAAGCATCACACTCAATAGTGAATATATTCTAAAAATCAGGGAACACTAGGATAGGTTTCTCCATTACCTTTTTCTTCAAAATTTGGAAGGCTTCTTCTACATCATTTTTCCACACAAACTTACACTTTTTCACACCCTTAATGGTCTCAAGGATAGGAGCACACAACTGACTGAAACTTCTAATGAACTTTCTATAGTAAGAATCAAGTCCATGAAAGCTTCTAACATCAATCATTGTTCTAGGACAAGGCCAATTCAAGATGACTTCTACCTTCTCAGGTTCCATTTTGATTTTTCCTCCTAGAATCACAAATCCCAAGTAAACAAGTTCTTGCATAAAAACACATTTTTCCAAATTTATGAAAAGCTTTTCTTTATCTAGCCTCTTGAAGACCAAGTTAAGGTGTTCTAATTGTTCTTCCTTATTCTAATTGAAGATAAGGATCTCATCAAGGTATACTATGAAATTTTTTCCAAGGAATGGTTTGAGAAACTCATTCATGAGTCTCATGAATGTGCTAGGAGAATTTGATAGGCCAAAGGGCATCACCCTAAATTCATACAAGCCTTCATTGGTTTTAAATGCAGTCTTCCACTCATCACCATCCCTAATCCTTATTTGGTGGTATCCACTCTTCAAATACACCTTAGAATAGTACCTTGCACCTCCTAAGTGATCCAATAGATCCTCTATCCTAGGCATAGGAAATCTATACCTAATTGTGATTCTATTTATTGCTCTAGAATCAGTGCACAATCTCCATGTGCCTTTCTTCTTAGGGGCTAAAAGAGAAGGTATTGCACAAGGACTGAGACTCTTATTGATTAAACCCTTATCCAAGAGTTCTTGAATCTTCCTTTCCATCTCCTTTATTTTCTTTGGAGTCAACTTATATGATTCTTTGTTGGGTAAGGTTGCTCCAGGGATCAATTCTATGTTGTGGCTTATGTCTCTGATTGGGGGCAATTCATTTGGCAAGTCTTTAGTGACAATGTCTTTGTACTAGTCAAGTAGGTCTAGAAATTCCTTAGGGCCTACTCTTCTCAAGGGATTTACTTATTTTTCAACCTTATTAGGCTTTTCATCCTTGGGTAGAATGACTAGGGCAAAGAAAGGGGTCTTTTCTTCTTTCAAAGTTTTCAAAAACTCTTTTTCACCTATAAACAAAAATTATGAATCTTTTTGTTCTTCTGCAGAATCTGACAGTGGTAAGAATGTTACATTTTCACCTTTGTAGTTGATTGTGTAGGTGTTCAAAATTCCACCATGGTGAGCCTCCACATCATATTTCCAAGGTCTCCCAAGTAGCAAGTGGCAGGCATCCATTGGAACAATGTCACATATAACTTTATCTTTGTACTTCCAAAGTTGGAATTCCACCCATGCTTGCTCTTCTATGATAGTCTGTTGGTTCTTTGTCATCCATGACACCTTTTAAGGGTTTGGATGTGGCACCATTCTCAAATTCAGTTTATTTACTACTTCTTCTAACACCAAGTTGTCCGTAGACCCACTATCAATCACCATCTTCCAAACTTTTCTCCCACTTTGCAGGTGGTCCTGAATAGAATCTTCCTTTGAGGGGATTCTTGAGTGATTGGAGCCTTCAACAATGTCCTCCTCATCATGAGGAATTCTCCTTCCTTAGGTGGTGCATAAGACCCATGTGTATTGTCTCCTTGGTTATCTTCTTCTCTAACCATGTTTTCCCTTCTCTCTCCCTGATTACTTTCCTTCTCGAGACACTTGGATGCTAAGTGCCTTTGTTGGTTACACCTATAACACCTTGGAGGTCCTAAAATTCTTCCTCAAAACATTCCCATTGAATCTCCTCTTCTCCCTCTATAGGAACCGCTAGAACTCCCTTCCCCAAAGGATTTCTCTTGACTGGTTTCTCCAAAATTTGTAGGAGTTTGTCCTTTGCCACTGCTTGTTCCTCTTCCTCTATTGCTAAAGTCTCTCTGGCCTCTTCCTCTCCCACCTTGATCTTTCTTCCTCTTGAGATTTTCCTCCACTTTTAATACCAATTGAAAGCATTTCTGGACTATAGTAGGAGAACACAGACTAAGTTCATCTTGGATATTTATCCTCAAACCTTACATATACCTAGCAAGTTTAACATATTCTGGTTCCACTAACTTAGATTTCATAGTTATTTTATGGAACTCTTCACTATAGCTTGAGATGTCCATCTCCTTTTGTCTTAAACTTTGTCTCTTTCTATGAAGTTGAATTTCATAGTCTTTAGTAACATAGGCTTTCTTCACCAAGGTCACCATCTTCTTCCATGTGCTCAATTGATTCTTATCCATCTCCACCCTCTCTGCTTGAGTGAAATTCCACCAAGTTAGGGCATATCCCTTCAACTTGGACTTTTCTATCTTGACCCTTTGATGCTCTAGTATCTCCTCGCAGTCAAAGAAACTAGTGAGTGCATCAATCCAATCCATTACTTCCTCTGGATCCATCTTCCCACTATAAATAGGAAGATCAAGCTTAGTATCCATGGTCCTCTCCATGGTTTTCAAAGTCTTTAGGAATAGCCTCTATTCTGTAGGGATCTCTTCTTCTTCCTCCTACCAAGGGGTCTCTTCATAACTCCTCTCCTTTTCAACCCTAGAGTTACCACTATGTCCTCTTCTGACTTGTTCCTTAAGCTTTTCCATCTCTATCTTCATCAAATCCCTTTTTGCATCATGCTCTTTCAACACCCTTAGTAGTTCAGCATTGGTCATCCTATTAGAAAGTTCACTGTCATCTCCACCTTCTGACATGATTGCAACTTTGTCTTTCTCCAAAGATCTACTAGTTTCTCTAATACCACTTGGAGGAGATCCCAAAACTATATAAAAAATAGACACCTAGAGGTTCGCAATGCCCCTTACCCCCATACAAACTAGGGATTTGTCAATAGTTCCCAATACCCACAATGATAAGATTAGATCCTCCACCTAATCTTCAACACCCTTAAGGGCCAAATATGACACAACTAGAACCAAATAATTCAGGGATGGAACAAGGGTTCTATCAATGTTAGACATCAAACTTAGATGCTATGAAACACAAATCCCACACAAATTTAACTCTAAAACTCTATTTAGATACCAAAGTCTATATAGGGCTACAAGGAGAAAATATGGATTCTTGAGGGCAACTTACTTGGAACTCCACCATAGAAAGTCTTGACCACCCTCAAACTCTTCAATTCATCCACAAACAACACCCTCCAAATTAGGGCTCTTAACCAACCCCCTAACTCCTACTGTCCTCAATTCTCTCCTAGGCCTAATTGGACTATTAGGTCACGTTTAGAAAGAAAGTGCTTGAATATCGATCCAATTTCCAATATTTCCAATTGGAACACATGTGGGATCACACAAAAACTCAAAATGCAAGGATTTAGATCTCCATTCCACCCTTGGGCCAAGTTGTGCCTCAAAAATTAAATTCTGGACAGTCACATCTAGATGCCTATCCAGAGCGTTTAGTCATTTATCTCTACATCAACCACCTCCTAGTTTGAGACCACAAAAATCTTTAAATACAATCCCCCTCCTTCCGTTTCACCAAGGCTTTGATTTTTCCCATGGTGGAATCTCTAGGAAAGAGGAGATTTGTCTCGAAACCCTAGTTAGGGCCTTCCTGCGACCAGTGGCTACACAAAAATGGAAAAATTTCATTCTACTTGGTTTCAAGACTTAAAAACACATGAAAAACTCCCATAAGACACCAAGACAACTTTCCAAGTCCTTTAGTGATGCATTCGTGTCTGTACAGAATCGTACAACTCGAATTATAGTAAGAATTTTTAGGAAAATAGTTAGATTTTATTGATTTGCATAAAAGTTCTTACAATAGGTTCTCTTCAACCATGAAAAAAGGCTTCTCAACATTTTTCATACAATTACCAAATAGTTCCAATTGACAAAAGTGGTTGTGAACATTGGGACTCAAATCTTGCACTTTTTGCAAAAGTTGCATTATGCAACATTGACAACTTTTTACAAAAGTTGTCAATTGTCAAAAATATTGTAAAGTTCTAAACCTAGAATCCACTTAGGACCTTATAAATTTTAGATTAAAAATTCCAACATTCTTTAGGGATCCTTGACTATGCTAGTCCAACATAACTAAAAAATTGTCCAAAATGGCTAGGGTAGACAACTAGGTTTATAACAACACCTACTGTCACCTTGTCTTACAAATAGGACTTTATGATTGAAATTGGATCCTAGATCCAATCACTATCCTAAACCTTTGTATTTGGGTTCACTGGTGTGTTTTAAATGGATGAATTTGAGGGTGCTCCTGGACCACTTGCAAAACATTTGCAGAATGTAGGGCTTGTTCAAGAACTTCCCTATGCACTGAAGAGATCTTTAATAACTCAAATATAGAAATTTGAGCCGGGGTTGTTTGCAAATGGTCTACAAGGTTATAGTTAGCAGATGGTATGGGAACCATTTTTCTCGACATTGCTATTTTAGGAATTGTGAAAACATGTGGTTTAGATGATGCTTCCTATTTGGATGAGGAATTAAACTATTTAATTATGATTTGTACTTGGCTACATGTTACCACATTTGAATATGATGACTTGTCCTTGACACCTTTGATAATGATCACATTGATTGATTTGTTCTTTATGTCCAACATATTGATCACATTATCATTATGAGAATAGGTGTAATTGACTTCATTTCCTTTTCTTTTAGAGGCTTCTCCTTTTTCATAATTGGGAAATGGTTTATTATACGTCTTGTGATCTTAATTAGATGTATGTCCTTCCACTTTGATCTTGCCTCCGTCAATGAGATCTTGTATAATGTTTTTGAGTTTAACACAATCATTTGTCTTGTGTACTTTATTCTTATGGAACTCACAATAGGCATTATCATTCCACCACCTTGGTTTTACTTCTAGTTCCCATGGTTTTGAATCTGATACAGTGATGATTTTTTTATCCAAGAGAGTCTTCAAAACCATCTCAAGAATTTCTTCCAATGGATTAAATGTTCATTATGGTCTAGATGTCCATGGCTTATTCTTTTTCAAATCAATGTTTTCTCTTGATATGGTTGTTGTTACCTTAGATTCTTTGATTTCTTGTAGGCTATTTGTGAGATTAAACATAGTTGGTTTAACGTTTTCATTCGATGCTTCAACAACTCCATCGTTAAAAACATTTATGTTCTTGTTCCACCATTTAGGCTTGTTGTTAGAGGATTTATTGTCACTTTGGAGTGTGATTTCTCCTTTCTTGACCATAACTTCTACAACATGAATGGCCTCCTTTCTTATTCTGTTGAAACTAGGATAATTTTGCATTTGTAGGGTATAATTCATTTCAAGTACTAATTTTTTTATAAATATCTTCATCTTTTCAGATTTGGGTATTGGTCTTGAGTACCTTGCAAATATTCTCCTCCATCGTTGCAAAAAGTGCGTGAAGGATTCACCTATTCATTATTTTTTATTGTAAAGATCCATCATGGTAATATTTTGTTGTATGTTATAGGAGTAATGTTGGACAAATATTTGTATTAACTTGTCAAATGTTTGCACACTTGGTGTTAGTTTAGAGAACCATTCCATAGCATTTCCACCTAGACTTCTTGGAAATAGTCTCATCAAGTACATCATTTCATGCATGTATTATATGATTAGGGAAAAAAATTCTCTTACATGGTCATGTGGATTTATTTCTACCATGTATTTTTCATATTTGGGTCATGCCATGCTAGGTAGAAACGTAACTATGTTTATGCTTTTGTCAAAAGGAAATGGACATATGTGCTCCAAGGAGTATTTCTTTGTTGGTTTGGTCTTCTATTTTTTGAGTGTTGTGAGTTCTATTTGCATTTGATATAATTGTTTTGAGAGTATGGAGATAGGTGTTTGTACCTCTTCCTCCTTCAATATTTTAACATCATAGTCTTTGGGAAGTTTAACTCCAAGAGAAGCTAAGTGAAGGAAGTATTTTTCTTTATCTTCTCCAGTGATTTTCTCTAAGGTCTTTTGAAACTTCCTACTTTGTTTAAGTTTATTTTATTCTTCTTCCTTTATGTCCTCATCACTTTTTGAATCAAACAAAGGATGGTCATGATTTATCTCTTCTTGACTTTCTCTTTCGTCTTATTCTTGGTTATATTACTCAAAGACCGCACTCCATTCATGATTAGGTGCATCCATTTCAAGTGTCTTTATCAAAGAGGGGATTCATTCAAGATGTATCTCCTTGTAGAAATTTATGCAATCTTGGAGGTATTTCTGAATCATCAGCAAGGTATTGTTTACTTCTTGTGGTAACCATGAAAGAAAGGTCTTAATTTTTCCAAAAGTGTTCCAATTGTGTCAAAAGGAATTTATGAATTGTCTAAATGTGTTTGTCCAAGTTGTGGTGAGTGTGATTTGATTATTTGAAGTGATTGATTCCAGTGTCAGAGGGTTAGAATTCCCTGATAGTGAGCTGGGAACCAAGAATATTTTTTTAGTGAGGTGAAAAAACCATTTGGGATCAGTTGCAACAATCCTAAATAACATGCAAGGTAGACTTCCAACTCGATTGATAAACAACGTCAGGAAGACTATCAAAAACAACAGATTCTGACTGACAAGATAAAAGGGTATCTAAAACTATAGATTTTTTGAGTCTAACACATGTGAAAGTACCCTCTATAGCCCTATGAGTACCTAGATGAGTGTAGTATCACAAGAAATATTCAAGCAGCTCCGCTCTACACACATCCAAGTATTTCCAAGGAATGATAGTCAAAATTACAATGAAAAAATTGATTAAGTCTTCTGAGACTTTGGCCTCAAGGAAGCATTTTGATTATAGTGAGATGGAAGGTCTGGCATTCACCTATCCTCACTTGAGTCATTCCAGGGAGATTTTTTCCTCAATCGACAGACCCTCTAAAGTTAAAAGCAAGAAAGAGGATTATCGGCTTAGGTGTCTAGATTTCTGATTCTTCATGAGGAATAAGAGAACACTCTCCTATCCATGTAATTTTCTCCTATCACATCATGCAATTTCTTTCCCTCAAATTGTCAAACTCAAAAATTAGTCCCCCATATCAAGTTTCTCATTTTCCAACTTGAGAAAAGAGCATAATCCTCTAGTTGGACTAAGAATCAAATTCAAATTTGAAAATTACGTTCCTATCAAAGAATTTAACCAAAACACTTTTGATCAATTAAGTTTATTTCCCCAATTTCTATTCAAATCTTGACTTGATGTTTGAGGTTATGATTTTCCATGAAGGAAAAGAGCATACTTCTCTAATCAAGTTATGAATTGGAGAGAAATTGTGTTAAGAGTTCCTAGAATTGCAAAACAAGTTTGGTTGAATGCATAAGGAAACCTACAAAACCACTTCATGTTAGTAGTTTCATTCCATATTCTTAGCCAAAGAAGTCTTCAAAAACATCTTGGAAGAACTCATTAGGCTTCTCAAACAATAAGATTCATCCAAAAACATGCAAAGTCAGCTGATTAGTCATCAAATTTATCAATCATGCCAGTAGACTAACCAAATGTGAATCTGAACTTTACCAAATGCGATCTTATTTCCCAAATGAAATCAAAGAATAACTAAATGCTAGAAAAGATCCTAAATGGGATATTTTATACTAAATGCAATCTAGAATTAACTAGATGCGAGCCTTTACCAAAAATGATTTGGGATTTACGGGATATGATGTAGGTTATCCCGGATGTAAGTTTCTTTCTGAGATGTGATCCTTTGCTTCCAAATGCAATCCTTTTCTTCCAAATGTGAGTCTACACCCAAAAAAATTGTTAAATGATAATGAATTAGCTCAAAAATGGTGAGAAATCCGGGGCTCGGCCCCACGGTGGGCGCCATAAATGTGTGTTGAACTATGTACCTACAAGTTGCAACACAAAACTTCAATATGTCATTGCATCAATGGTTATAAATATGGAAATAAATTGAAAAGCATAACAAAAACCATTGAAATCAACATATTTCTTCCTATATAAGAAGAGTATGATTTAAGCTATAATTGCCCTCAGATTATGCATTAAATCAGTGACATATTCAGTCTTAGAATGGAAGATTCACTAAGAATTTGAAGCTAACTATCATGAAATTCATGCTTAGAAATGATGCAAAGATTCATTAAAGCATAAATGAAAGTTATCCAATTAGCTATTTGAAATCATGAAACAAAATGAAAGCATAAGGATGCAATTAGAATTCTAAAATTGTGGGCCTATTGAACTCAAAATTCACTCCTTTTATGGAAGTATTTGAGAAATAAGTGGTTGAGATCAACTTGTGAGGAGAGGTGAGGATTGAATCTTTGGTGATCCATGTGAGTGAACTCTCATTGGTTCATGGATTGACTTTCCATGTGCAAGTGATGAGTTTTATTTAGAGATTTTATTAATTCCTTTTTTAATTAATTAATTTAGCCAAGGATTTAATGGGATTGATTTGATTTAAATAGGCCAAGGTAATTAATGTGAATTATTGATGAAATCACTTTTATTTTAGGAGAATAAATTAATTTTTGATGAATTATGCCAATAATCAAATAGTTGGATTGATATAATTAGAGGTATGATCACATTTAGAGAAAATAGGGTCTGTAGTTAGAGTAGACCAAACTTGGGTGGTTATAATAGCAAGAGTACAAGTGGAGGTGCATTTCTCCATGGACCTAGGTTGGCCACTTGGCCAAGTAAGAAATAGGATTCACTGTCACTATCTACTACTAAAATAGAGTATACTTATGTTGCTTCATGTTGCACATGGATACTTTGGATAAAATAGACTTTAAAATATATTGGAATAATGTTTTATGATCTTATCTCTATTTAATGTGACAATACCAGTGCAATAAACATTTCAAAGAATCTAGTACTAAATTCAAGGATAAAACACATCTCTATCTAGTATCTCTTTATGAGGAAAAAACTCATGGAGAATAAAGTAAAGCTTGAGTATGTACTGACAAAAGAACAAATTGTTGATATTTTCATGAAGACACTCTCTAAGGATACTTTTGAATATATCTAGGTGAATATAGGGGTGATTTACCCTCCTTATCAGAGCTAATGCATATTATTATACACAAGTCTAGTGAATTTTAAGCATATATTTGATCTGGAATAATGGTTGTGACTGCCTCTTAGGGGGAGCTAAGCATTTTTGTGAGCTAAATTGTATATTTCATGGGGAGCTGAGTAGAATGAGTAATTGATATACATCCTTAGGATTCTCCATTCATGTCAAAGGGGGAGAGTGACACAAGGAGGGTTATAAATTAGGGCCAAAGGCACTCCTAAGCACCAAGCCATCTTGCAAAAACAAAAATCAAAAGCACAAATACAGAGGAGAGAAGGAATGCATATACTTTTCATTAAGTCATCAAACTTAATACATGTTGGGTTGTAAGGCCCTCCTATTTATGACCAATATAATATGACAATATTATAGAAAAATACTCATACATGCGCGAATAAAAAATCCTAGATTTCCAAAAACTATCCAAAACTGCTTCCCAAAACTAAGAATAGAATACTACATTTATACAAGAGGCGAGCGAAAAGGTTAGCCCCAAAAAGGTCCTAAAGATCCAACATGGGAAACAAAAATGACCCAAATTTAGGTCCACACACATCCCAAGGAGAGATCCAAAATTAATATTGATGAACTATAATTGATTGAATGTTTGAAGATGATAAGTTGATGATCATTGAGATGCAAAAGTGAATGCAAAACATTAAATCAGTTAATATATTGTATTTTCATTGATGTAAACTTGATATAGTATGATTTTTTATACACATTAGTCATAACCTTGAAGAACTGAATAGACAAAGTTTATATTATCGGTAAAACATAAAAGTGTTGAATACACCGAGTGAGAGTAAACACCGACAGACAGTGCACACCGATGGACAATGTAAACCGAGAACAGTAGTAACCAAGCAAGCATTACCAAGAAAGTGTCACTAAGAAGTTCATAGCGTATACCTAGCACTGCAGTAAACTAAAGTTGTTACCGAGCATAACTAAAGTTTCTACCGAGCTAACTGGAGTTCATGATGGAGAAGAACTGAAGTTCAAGAATGAAAAAAATCACTTAGCTGGCAAGATCTATATTTAGAGATTGACTGATTGATTGCTTTATTCTTAATGATCAGTTAAACTAAAACATGGAAGAGATTTAAAGTGTATTTATCAAGGAGAGATCTATGGAATAAAAATAATGCAGAGCTTTACGGGATAAAACAAGCATGGCAAGTTTTACAGATCAAAAAGTGATCTACGAAAAAAACAAGGAAATTGAACGGCTAATCATGTCTATATAAAGAGACAATGAACTCATTATGAAAAAGAGGAATATTGAATATATTTTGGTGAAGATTGAATTATTCATGCAGATCCGATCATACTGGCTGAAGGACAGAGCCAAGGAATTCTATAGACACTAAGCAATAGACGACAAAGCATTCACTGAGAACAAGGAAGAAATAAAAGAAAGAAAAGGAACTGAAGTGAACATTGATCAGAGAGGTATTGTTGGACTAACAATAGATCTAAAAATCTTCAAGTTAAAGTTGTATTATTGAACATATCATTTACTATATCAGTTTAACCATTGATTATGAAAATCTCTTAACCGAGTGGGATTTAACAGTCCTTAATGTATTGAGATACTCAAGAGTATCAAAAGGTTTTCTTGTTGACAACATAGTGAGTTCTAGGTCAAAACACAAATTGTTAGTTTTAAATCCTCTAACAAGGTCACACTTATTAGTGTGTTTGTAACCTTTAATAGGGTTGGCTCTTCACCATGCTTACTTCAAAAGAGTGAAAATTTTGGGTTACCGGTCCCAAGTGATTTTTGTTAGAGTAATCATTAGTTTTCTTATTAATTAAATCATGTTGATTTAATTAGTTAAGTTATTACTCTTTAGTTCTTAATCTTTCTCTTAGGTGCATTAATAATTAACTCTTTTATTAATTATTAATGTGCAACCTAGATTTTTAGGCTTTAGGGTTTTGTTCACCTTTATAGGTTGAACCTTGTAATTATTTTTTCATTAATTCAAAAAATATTTTTTCTCTCACATTTTGAGTATTTTCTGAGTTCTGTTTTTCCTCCATTCAACTTCTCTCCTGTAACAGGTTATTTGCATATAGGTGTATTCGGGTTCTGTGGATTTGTATTTCTTAAATCCTACATGGTATCAAAGTTGAACTGCTGCTACTTGTTCGGGTGTTTTCTAAAGCAGTGATTCAAAGGAGAAAACCTCAACTTTTTCAGGGTTTTTATCGTCAATCTGGGTATAGAGTTTTTTTTGGAGCATTTTAGACAAACACTAACCTCACGATTGAGTCTAGAAGGCCCAAAAATCCCTATTTTAATATAAGACATGACATATTTGGCCTACTGTGCCTCTGGAAATTTTTTTTGGCCTCTAGGGTTGTTTGGGCACATTTTTCAAGAAAAACATTCAAAAAAATTAAAAAAATAGCAAATCTTATTTTTTTTATAAAGTTTTTTTCAAAAAAAACAAAGAAAATTTAAATTTTTTGAAAAGGTGTGTACCTTTTGGAAAGGATGCCTGCTTGTGCAGCAGTGATGTCAACGGCCACAGGTCACAAATGGTGATTAAATTTGACGGTCATGAAACTGTCACAGAGTTTGACACTTCTTCAAAAAAAGCAGCCTTCAATTTTTTGGCCATATCTTGAGCATACAGGGTCAAAATTTGAAGTGCCATATACCGTTGGAAAGATTTTTTCAAGACAGTTCTCCTTACATGGGTTTAATATGAAAATTTGGCCATTTGAGTACCTGTTTTCAGCATCAAAGTTGTGGTTTTTATTTCCCTCCTCACTGCACCAGGTTTTGATCTAAATGCAGTAAGGTCAGATTTCTCAGTTTTTTTTTTCATTTAAAAGAGTTATCATGGGTTTTTCTACTCACCCTTTAGTTGTCATTTTGGAACGGGGTAATTATGAGTCATGGGAAAAGGGTATACTTACACATTGTAGGTGGCTTAATTTTTTACTTTATTTGTATGATCTCATACCTATACCAACCACTTTAGAGGGAAAATTAGCATGGGATATTATTAGAGATCACATAGTAGGACTTATATTGTCTAGTGTTGATCATGACATTGTGTTGGCTATATCAGACATTGATTTTTCTCACCCACTTTGGACATGTCTTTGGAAGATCTATGGAGACCCTAATCTCTCTCCATTCCTTGAGGATCCTACTTCAGATTATCTCTTACCCATTGCTTGGAGAGAGAATACACCCTTTTATCATGATACTTTAGAGAAGCTTGAGTATTTAGACACCCTTACATCTTCTGATGGATTAGAGGCTTGTCTCACCGTTCCTACTCTTCAAACTGAGATTTCATCAACATCTTCTATTTTTCCTATTTTAGTACAATAGGGCATCATTCACCTTCCAAACACAGCTACTTTGGACTCTTATCTTGCAGACATCTCCTTCTTGTTTGTTGAGTCTTATATTACAGATTTGGAGGATTATTTTGAGGACATTCATCTCCTCTACCTTGATAGTCAAGTTATCACTGTTCGCCCACCATTATCAGTGCATTCAGTGGTTGAATTTCAAGATTCTCCACATCAGTTTGGATTTGGCTTCATTTTTTTAGTTTAGAAAAAGAGATTCTTTAGCATCCGATCATGGCACACATCTTGAGTCAGATTGGTTCATCACTCTTCATAGGGTTTCTTTGACATTGTTCTTTGGATCCATTTCTTCCCAAGGGGAGGAATATCATTTGTTGCTTCAAGATCTCCTTTTGGATTCTACATAAGGCATCTACCATTGTGACATGAGTTCCTTCATTCTGGGGGGGCTTTGGTGTCTCATCCCTCTCTCATGGGGGGGATGGTTGTACTTATGGTCCTGAGAGAGTCTCTTGAGCCATTTCTTTTCTGCAATTTTCTATCTCTTTTTGGAGAGGGGCTTTTACCACTGAGTTTTCTCATTTGTCTCCTATTTACAGAGATTTCCTTGTATTGGGTACCTAATCATGAATTTTTTTTGGGACCCATTTCCTTCTTTCATAGCTGTCATAGGTTAGCTTTCCACCTGAGCTTAGCTTAAGGGGGGGTGTTAGAGTAATCATTAGTTTTCTTATTAATTAAATAATATTGATTTAATTAGTTAAGTTATTACTCTTTAGTGCTTAAGCTTTCTCTTAGGTGCATTAATAATTAATTATTTTATTAATTATTAATGTGCAACCTAGCTTTTTTAGGCTTTAGGGTTTTGTTTACCTTTACAGGTTGAACCTTGTAATTCTTTTTTCATTAATTCAAAATATATTTTTTCTCTCACATTTTGACTACTTTCTGAGTTCTGCTTTTTCCTCCATTCAGCTTCTCTCTTGTAACAGATTATTTGCATGCAGGTGTATTCAGGTTCTATGGATTTTTATTTCTCAAATCCTACAATTTTTCCCTCAATAGGGTTTCCACATTAAAATCTATGTCAAATATGTATATGGTTTATTGCATTGATATTTTTCTTTACACATTATTGAAACTAGATTGGTCGGTTAACACTAAGTTTATATACTGCTATTTGGTAAAGTCTAGAAAAGATAAACAATATATCTTACCGAGAAGGTTTGATGAAGGGTGCTCCCCTTAATGCCACAAACACATAACAAAAATAAAGAAGCAACAACAATTTGCAAGAACAGAAAATGGGCTTCTTATTATCTCCACAAATGTGGAATTACAAACTTTCAGAATTATAATATGCAAAGCCACATGGGCATTCCCTTTACAATATTCTATAGGACAAAACCTCGAATTATTACCCAGATCTACCCCGAACTGCCCTAGATAACACTACGGGCCTTCTTTATATAGGCAATTTCCACCGCCCAAGAAGGTTCCAGAAATCTAGCCATTAAGGCCGACTACCCTTAGCATTTAATTATTTTTCACTTTTATTACAAAAGGGTCGGCTTTAAATATTTACAAAACATGAGATTAGGTAGCCCAACTTTCGGAAGCCATAACTTTTGAACCGTAGCTCCGATTGGCTATTATAACCACTTTCCAAAAAGGGGAGATTGCGATCTACAGTACCTGACTAGCAAAGTGCTAGTCAGCCAGGGGTTCGACCTCAATCTGGAGCCTCTAAGGTCCTGAAAATTGAGCTCAAAGATTTTGCACCCTAAAATCTCAATAATAAATCCTTAATAACTTCACCAATACAGATGATCTGGCAATGAAATTCAACTGGCATTCTTATATGACTAAGATGAACCTTCACCTAGAAAATTAGAACATTCTGAGTTCAAACGACCAACTTAC
>MU225192.1:2130573-2144473 GCA_018584345.1 Thuja plicata | reverse complement strand
TAGCCATTAAGGCCGACTACCCTTAGCATTTAATTATTTTTTACTTTTATTACAAAAGGGTCGGCTTTAAATATTTACAAAATATGAGATTAGGTAGCCCAACTTCCGGAAGCCATAACTTTTGAACTGTAGCTCCGATTGGCTATTATAACCACTTTCCAAAAAGGGGAGACCGCGATCTACAGAGCCTGACTAGAAAATTGCAAGTTAGCCGTGGGTTCAACCTCGATTCGAAGCCTCTAAGGTCCTAAAAATTGAGCTCAAAGATTTTGCACCCTAAAATCTCAACAGTAAATCCTTAATAACTTCGCCGATACAGATGATCTGGCAATGAAATTCAACTGGCATTCTTATATGACTAAGATGAACCTTCACCTGGAAAATTAGAACATTCTGAGTTCAAATGACCAACTTACTAAAAATAGTAAGTTTCCAAAAATAGCAGCTTTGTACAAAATAGCCCTTATTGAATAGAAAAAACACATATTTTTGGGTGATGCAAGATTGCCTTTACACCCAAGATGCTCCTGCATCAAGGTTATATTTGATAAATCTATTTAAAGCATACATCTTAATGGAATGAAAGATAACTAGAGCATATTATATCTGAGATATGATTTTTGGAATTATTTTTATAGCCACTGATTCACCCCCTCTCAATTATTCTAACAATTGGTATCAGAGATTTGGTGCTTGGAAGAAAAGTTTAAAGACTTAAGCTAAAGATCACAAGATGAGTAAAAGGGATGTGCCTAAGTTGAATAAGGAAAAATTTGCATCATGGAAAAGTAGGATAAGACTTCATCTATCAAGTATTAGAAATAATATTACACAACACTTGGTTACTGAATATACCGCACCTATTGGACCTCTGACTGTTGATCAATTTAGAGGGAAACATGAACACAATTATATGATGATAGAACTTTCTTCTTTACCATCCGATGCTGAATTTGAAGATGTGAAGTCATGCACCTCTTCAAAGAAAATGTGGGACAAACTCAAGCTAGTACATGGAGGAGACACCAATGTGCTGAGAGCTAAAGCTGAAAGCCTAAGAGGAAATTTTGATGACTTAAGAATGAAAGGAGAGAACATCACTCAGTATAGTAGAAGAATCAAAGAATTTGTTAATTCTATCCATGGATTAGAAGGATTACTTGAGGAAGAAACAATTGTAAGTAGAATTTTGAGAACCTTACTACATGTTTATGCAATTAGAGTATCGACAATTCAAGAAATGAGAGCAGTAGAAAATAAAATTGTTACTCTTTATAGTTTGATTGGTAGAATTATTTCATTTGAGATGAATAACTATGAAAATAGTGTCTTACCTACTATTGAGTTTGTATTCAAATCTTATATGAAAATAAGCAAATCTAGTCACAAACACACTATGAGAAATGATAGTGATAGTGATAGTGATGAACAATAACTTGATGAACTTGAAGCACTAATGGCTAGAATATTACATAGAGGTAAAGGAAGATATAAAGGTGAATTACCATCAGTTTGTTTTAATTGCAAAGAAATTGGTCATTTTGCTGCTAGATGCCCTAACAAGAAAAAAGATGGAAGAAACAATGAAAGATATTATGAAAAGAAGTATGATAGAAGTGATAATCGAGACTACAAAAGAAACCAACACTCTGACAGAAGAGATAACCAAGATTACAAGGACAAAGAAAAGAAGGCCTGTTACTTGGTTGAGAACAAAGCTGAAAATTCTAACACTCATTCTGATAAAGATGTTAAGGTAGTATTTGTTTCTATGAAGGATGACTCAAACTAATAAGAAAGGTTTTTTGAAACCAAACTCATATATAAAGTTAGCAAAAATGATGTCTTGATTATTGATAGTGGCTGTACTCATCACATGGCTGGAGATAAAGAAAATTTTGAAACTTTTGATTATTATACTGGTGGATCAATTAGGATGGGTAATGACTCACCTTACCCAGTTCAAGGAAAAGGAACCATCATGTTGAATAATCTGATCAGATGTGAAAATGCGTATTTGGTGAAATGAATTAACTATAATTTATTGAGTGTTTCATTACTGAACAACACAGGACACCAAGCTGCATTTGAGAATAAAAAGGCAATGATCTGTACTGAAAAAGGAAAGTTAATCGGTACTGGTGAACAAACAAAAGGTAATCTATTATATCTTGATGATATTTAGACCACTTGTCTATTGGATAGAAATGAAGACATTAGGTTGTGGCATAAAATGTTATTTCATGTGAACTTTGACAACATGGTTAAGATAAGTAAGAAAATAAAAGTAAGAGGCTTACCAAGTATTTCAAAGCCCGACCATGTTATGTGCAAGAATTGTCAAATAGGAAAAATGACAAATTCTAGTTTCAAGAGAAAAACCTACACATCTAACGCTATTCTAGAGTTCATCCATACTGACTTATGTGGACCAATGAGAACAAAGAGCTATTATGGTGATATATAATTTATTCTATTTGTTGATGACTATTCTAGGATGATGACTGTACTATTCTTAAAAGAGAAATCTGAACCATTTAAGATGTTCAAATGATATAAAGCTAAAGTTGAAAAACAAAGTGGAAAAGAACTATAATGTTTAAGATCAGATAGAGAAGGAGAATTTATTTATGATGAATTCACTAAATTTTGTAATGAGCATGGAGTTACAAGACATGTTTCTACACTGAGAACACAACAATAGAATGAGATTGCTCAAAGGAGGAATAAATTAATTGTTGACTGTGCTAGAACACTGATGATTGAAAAAGGCATCACTAAACCAAGTTCAATTGAATAAATATACAAATAAGACACCTTATGAGCTATGGTATGGATACACACCAAATGTGAGTTACTTTAGAATTTTTGGAATTCAATGTTATATACTGAAAGATGATAGAAATGGGAAACTTGACTCTAAAGGTGATGAAGGAATATTTCTAGGATATTCTACTAAAATAAAAGCTTATTAATGTTTGAACAAATCCTCTAACAAAATCATTGAAAGTGCAAATGTTAAAGTGGATGAATTTGTTGAGCAAAATGATGAGGAAAGCAGAAAGGAACCATAAGATTACAATAGATTTGTCTACATTGAAGAACCTGACACCTTACCCAAGTGATAGAACAATGCAATCGAGCATCAGGCTTCACGCACCGAGAATCAAGAAAATGCTCACAATGATGAACCGAGTGATAATGAAGATCACAATGAAGATCAAGATGAGAATCAGAATGAAGAACAAAGATCTGAACCTGTACTTGATAAATATATCATAAGACACCATCCAAAAGACCAAATCATTGGAGACAAAAGAACTAGAATGAGAACAAGAAGTAAGTCTCTTAACACTAGATGTTTGATTTGTATTTTGAGCCTAAATATGTTATACTACACTTGAGAATCAAGAATGGGTTAGTGAAATGAATGAAGATATTGAACAAATTGAGAATAATAAAACATGGATATTAGTACCTATCTTGAGTGACAAAAATGTCATTGGTACCAAATAGATTTTCAGAAACAAACTGAATGAGAATGGAGAAGTCACAAGAAACAAAGAAAGATTGGTATGTAAAGGGTATGCACAAGAAGAAGGTATTGATTATGGAGAAACCTTTTCACCCATTGCTAGACTAGAAGGAGTAAGAATTCTACTTGCTTATGCTACTTTTCAAGTATTCAAAGTATACCAAATGGATGTCAAATCTGCATTTCTGAATGGAATACTAGAAGAGGAGGTATACATTGAACAACCTAAAGGGTTTGTTGATCCTAACAAGAGGAACATAGTTTGTAAACTACACAAAACCTTGTATGGATTAAAACAAGCACCGAGAGCATGGTATGAAAGACTTCACTCTTATCTCATTAGTATTGGATTTGTTAGAACAAGTGACAACAATAATCTATATTTGAAAGGAGATACTGATGATAAAGTTTTGATTGCTGAGATATTTGTTGATGATATCATATTTGAAGGTAATGATATGCCATGGAAGTAATTTGTTGATGAAATGAGAAAAAAAATTGAAATGTCAATGTTTGGAGAGATCAAAATTTTCCTTGGTTTACAAATTATACAATAGGATGAAGGAATCTACATCACACAATCCAAATACATCAAATAAGTTATGAAGATATTCAAGACGGAGGACTCAAAAATATTTGGAACACCTATGGAAACTGGATGCAATTTGACAAAGGAAGACAAGAGAACTGAGGTAAATCAAACGTTATATAGATCTATGATTGGTAAACTAATGTATATTATACACACTAGACCAGATATAGAACATGTAGTTGGTATATTTGCAAGATTCTCTGCTAATCCTAAGGAATCACACATGGCTGCTGTTAAAAATAATTTTGAGATATCTGAAGAATACTGAAGACTATGGTTTGTGGTACAATAAAGAAGGCAAATTTGAGCTAAAATTTTATACTGATGCTGATTGGGCTAGAAACTTAGATGATAGAAAGAGAACAACACGAGGAGCATTCTTTATGGGTGATAGAATTGTCACAAGGATAAGTAAAAAGCAAGGATGCATATCTCAATCAAATATAGAAGCAGAATATGTAGCTTCTATTGCAAATTTCTCTAACATTGCATTGATCAAACAATTGCTGAAAGGTATGAATGAAGAAATTCTTGACCTAGTAATTATCTATTGTGATAATACAAGTGCTATAAATATTTCAAAGAACCCTATGATGCATGCTAAGATAAAGCACATGACTATTACGTATTATTACTTGAGGGAACAAGTAAAAGAGAAACATGTGATACTGGAATATGTACAATCAAAAGAACAACTAGCAAACATATTCACAAAACCATTGCCAAAAGATACATTTGAGTACCTGAGGAAGAGACTAGGGGTTTGACCCTTGTCTACTGGTCACTAAGATGACTTGGAGGCTACATAAGCCTCTACATTATCAGGATATAAATCATGTTGATGCAAGCTAAGATATGGACTGCAATGATATATCAATACACTAAAGGTACTTATCTACACTAAACACTAGAGATATTGTTGGCTACTACAGAGCTACAAATTTTTTGGCATTACTTCCAAAGGGAGAGGAAGAATTAATGAAATATACCTTAGGGAGAAGAGTTTCTACAATCAAAAGGGAGAGATATTCAATGAATAACCATCCATCAAAGGGAGTGAATTGGAAAGAGTTAACGCTGCATATCTATCTAGAAAAGAGAGAAGATATTCTATAAGAAATAATCAAAAAATAGAATTGCTACACTTATCCATTGAAGGGAATGAAGGAAGGGAGAGCACACAACCAGAATCAAATTTGAGCTAGAAGAGCTTACCGAGATTTAGATATTTGAATTAGTTATAGATAAACAAGTTTGGTATGTTATGGCATATTTCATATTGTGTTGCCATCAATGCCAAAGGGAGAGATTGATGAACTATAACTGATTGAATGTTTGAACATGATAAGTTGATGATCACCGAGATGCAAAAGTGAATGCAAGACATTAAATCAGTTAATGTATTGTATTTTCATTGATGTTAAATTGATATAATATGATTGTTCATACACATATTAGTCATAACCTTGAAGAAATGAAGAGATAAAGTTTGTGTTATCGGTAAAACATAAAAGTGATGAATACACCGAGTGACAGTAAACAACGACGGATAGTGCACACCGAAGGAACTATAAACCAGGCACATTAGTAATCAAGAAAGTGTTACCGAGAAAGTGTCACTAATTAGTTCATAGTGTATACTGAGCACCATAGTAAACTGAAGTTGTTACCAATCATAACTAAAGTTTCTACCGAGCTAACTGGAGTTGATGACCGAGTAGAACTGAAGTTCAAGAATGAAAAAAATCACTTAGTTGGCAAGAGCTATATTTAGAGATTGACTGATTGATTTATTTATTCTTAACAATCAGTTAAAATAAAACATGGAAGAGATTTAAAGCATAGTTATCAAGGAGAGATCTACAGAATAAAACTAAAGCAGAGCTTTACGGGATAAAGAAAGCATGACGAGAATTACGGATCAAGAAGTGATCTACGACAAAAAAAAGGAAATTGAAAGGCTAATCATGTCTATATAAAGAGACAAGGAACTCATTATGAAAAAGAGGAATGCTGAATATATTATGGTGAAGATTGAATTCTTCATGTAGATCTGGTCATACCGGCTGAAGGATAGAGCCAAGGAATTCTGTAGACACCGAGCAACAAAGGACATAAAATTTACCAAGTAGAAGGAAGAAAGAAAAGAAAGAAAAGGAACTGAAGTGAACATTGATCAGAGAGATATTTTTGGACTAATAATAGATCTAAAAATATGCAAGTTAAAGTTGTATTATTGAACAAATCATTTAGAGTGTCAGTTTAACCATTGATTCAGAAAATCTCTTAACCAAGTGGGATTTAACTGTCCTTAATGTATTGAGATACTCAATAGTATCAAAATGTTTTCTTGTTGAAAACATAGTGAGTGCTAGGTCAAAAGAAAACTGTTAGTTTTAAATCCTCTAACAAGGTTTCACTTAACAGTGTGTTGTAACCTTTAACAGGGTTGGCTCTTCACCGAGCTCACTTCAGAAGAGTGAAAATTTTGGGTTACTGGTCCCAAGTGGGTTTTACCTTAACATGGTTTCCATGTTAAAATCTATGTTTCAAATGTGTTATGGTTTATTACATTGATATTTTTCTTTAGAAATTATTGAAACTGGATAGGTTGGTTGACACTAAGTTTATTTATTGCTATTTGGTAAAGTCTGGAAAAAGATAAACAATAATCCTACCGAGCAGGTTATATTTGATAAATCTATTTAAATCATACATCTTGATAGACTGAAAGATAACTAAAGGATATTATATTTGAGATATAAGTTTTGGTTGGATTTTTGGAATTATTTTTAAGGCCACTGATTCAGCCCCCCTCTCATTTATTCTAACAAATACCGCTACCAAAATTAAATACAGTTGTCGAACCAAAGATGCAAAAAAATAAAACACACTTGGTAAGATAGGAAATAGGAAAACCACTGAGCCACCAAGACCAGTTGGTGAAACTATGCCAAGAAAAATAACCGAGTTTGGTTAGTGAAAAAAAATAGAACCTTCAATCAAAAACTCCAGATTAGTTACCAAACAGTCAAACGAAATTCTCCAACAAGATACCGAGCTTACAAGAAAATATATTTTAATTTGATACAAGATTTCCATAAACCCAAGATGCTCCTACATTAGACACCTGGGGTTGAAAATAAATGATTCTCCAAATCGTGAGTGAGGTACAACCTGAGCTAAATCTAACTCAGATTAAGAAATCCATGTAGAGTCTTCAATCAGTCTATTCTTCCACTTTACCAAGTATTCCATATAATCCTTTCCTCTTATGCTTGTACAAATTTGAAATAGTGAATATAGGTGATATATCCATGTCATCAATTAAATCTTCTTCATATGCATTTCCATTGTCAAACTTCCCCAATATCTTGCAAGGACCAAATTTATTCATCTTTAGTTTACCATATGTTCCAATAGGAAATTTTCCTTTCTTCAAATGAACCATCACTTCATTACCAACCTCAAAAATCTTATGTCTTCTTGATCTATCTGCACTATCCTTGTATTTATGATTACTTTTCTCCAACTTATGTTTCACTTCCTCATGCAATGAATTCATAAACTTAGAAAATGCTTCTCCTTCAACACTTCTCTTCTCTTCTCCATAAATATCTCTCAAGTCTAATATACCTCTTAGTTGTATGATAGTAACATTATGAAAAGGTTTCTTTCCAGTACTCATTTTCATTGAATTATTATATGCAAAATCTGCTTATGCTAACATCATATCTCAATTACTCGGGTTGCCTCCAAATAAGCATTGCAACAAGTTACCCAAAATTTAGTTTTATAACCTCTATTTTTCCATCAGTCCATGGATGAAATGTAGAAATATACTTCAACTCGGTATCCAGCTTCTTCTGAAGAGTTTTCCAAAAATAGCCAACAAACTTACTGTCTTGGTCAGAGATGATACTCCTCGGTAATCAATGCAATCTGACAATGTCCTTGATGAAAAGGTTTGGTATATGCACTGCATCTGATGTTTTCCTACATGGTATGAAATGTGTCATCTTGGAAAATCTACCCATAACAACAAATATGGAATCATTACCTCTTTCTATCCTTGGTAAGCCAAGAACAAAATCCATGCTAATATCACTACAAGGTTTCTCAGGAATAGAAATCAGTGTATACAATCCAATATTCTAAATTATTCCTTTTTCTATTTGACAAACTACACAACTCTTCACAAATTTCTAAACATCCTTATAAAACTATGGCCAAAAATACCTTTCCTTATGTAAACTCAATGTCTTATCAGTACCAAAATTTCCAGCCAAATCACTACTATGTTTTTTCCTTTATCAAATTGATTCTCATTGATCCTTGCAATATACATAACTGAATAACTTTGAATAACATATCTTACTAAATGAAATAGTCTTCAAACCTACTCGATTGATCTGGAATAGGTGCTCTGTACATTCTCCATGACTTAGAAAAATTAGGGTTAGTCTCATACAAATTCTTCATATGATCAAAACCAAGAACCTCAATTCTCATTTCACTCAAAAAATATCTCCTTCTACTCAATGCATCAGCAACTCGGTTGGATACTCCACTCTTATGTTTTATCACAAATGTGAAACTCTACAAATACTCTACCCATTTCATATGTCTCTAATTCAACTTATTTTGACTACCTAAATACTGTAAATCCTTATGATCAATGTACAACACAAATTCACTTGACATCAAATAATGTCTCCATTTCTTTAGAGCTTTAACAATAGCATAGAATTTTCGATCATACACAAAATATTTCCTTTTATCATCATTCAACTTCTCACTAAAGAAAGTAACAGGTTAACCTTCTTGACTCAACACAACTCCTATTGCACTGCCACTTGCATCACATTCCACTTGAAATACCTTACTAAAATCACGTAGGGCTAACATAGGTAACTCAAAAAAATTTAGTTTCAAAGTCTCAAAACTCTTATCAGCTCCATGTGTCCAATTTAATTCTCTCATATCTCCTCTCATTGTCTCAGTCATAGCATTACAAATTGAACTAAAATTTATGATGAACTTTTGGTAAAAACATGCTAACTCATGAAATGATCTTACCTCACTGACATTATCAGGTGTAGGCCAATCAATTATAGCTTCAACCTTCTCAAGATCCATCTTCAAACCATCAGCTGAAATTACAAAAGCTAAATACACAAGTTCTTCTTTCATGAAGGAACACTTTTTCAAATTAATCAACAACTTTTCCTCTTTCAATCTCTACAATACACGTCTAATGTGTGACAAAGGATATTCTTTGGTCTTAGTAAATATCAAAATGTCATCCATGTACACAATCAAAAATTTACCCAAGAATTTCTTCAAAAACTCATTCATTAACCTCATAAAAGTACTCAGTGAATTAGTTAAACCAAAAGGCATAAACAACCATTCATACAAACCTTCTTTTGTCTTGAAATTGGTCTTCCATTCATCACCTTCTCTAATTATAATATGATGATATCCACTCTTCAAATCAATCTTGGTAAAATATTTTTCTCCACTTAAATAATCCATTATACCATCCATTCTCGGTATAGGGAACTGATACTTAACTATTATCTTGTTTATAGCTCTTGAATCAATACACATTCACCATTCTCCATTCTTCTTAGGTGCCAACATAGTTGGTATTGCACATGGACTCAAACTTTCTTTGATCAAACCCTTCTGTAACAACTCATGAACTTGTTGGTTGAGTTCCTCATTATCGGTTGGTGTCAATCGGTTTGGTGCCTTGTTTGGAAAACTAGCTCCAGGAATCAAATCCATACAATGACTAATATTTCTAATCAGTGGTAAGCCATTAGGTACATTAGCTAAAATGATCTCCTTGTACTGGGTGAGAAACTTATCAACTTTTGCAAGAAATTTATCTTATGTTTTCTCTCTCGGTTTGTTAGGAATCAAAGCATAGCAGACATCATTTCTCTTCACATCTTTAACAAATTGTCTACCTTCCATCAAACAAACCTTTATAGATGTAGATAGATCATCAATATATTATTCAACCAAAGGTTACAAGATTTTCCTCTTGTCATCAATCCAAATTGTATAATTTTCCAATCTTCCATCATGTATAACATGTCTATCATATTGCCAAGGTCTTCCCAAAAAAATATGACAACAATCCATAGGCATAATATCACACAAATTATCATAATACTTTCAATTTTCTCGTTTCACAAAACATTGTTCAATTTTGGGTGCTTCATTCTTTCCAACTGCAGCTTTGTAACCATCTCCTCGGATACCATACTCTCAGAACTCCCACTATCAATAATCACTTTCCAAACTTGGTCTGCAAATCTACATATGGTCTTAAACAAACTTTTCCTTATAAGATCCTGCTTATTATTTTCACTCCACAAGATTTGTCTGACCATCAAGTTTCCTTCCTTCTCAGGTTTATTTGGTGAATCTTCTTGCACCAAGACATTTATGCTGCTATTGACTTTATTGCTTGCATGTGTACACTCAAATGATCTATGTCCCTCTTCTCCACAATTGTAATAAGTTTCTTGGAACCCTCTTCTTCTATATACACCTCAGGACTAATTGCCTCTTCCTTTAAATGAAATTCCACCTTTCCACTCGGTCTTTCCTTTTTCTTGATCAGTCTTTTCCTAATCAGATCTGCTATTTTCACCATAAGATCTACCTCTTCGTCTAGGGAATCTACCTGTACACCTCACTTTCGATTCCCAAAGCTTTCTAAAGGTGAGGGTTAGTAGCAAAGGTTTCACAAATGAATGCAAATCTGGTATATAATGACTACTAAATGAATACTAGAAACGTGATTAATAAAATGTACAAGCAAGAGAAAGGAAGACAAATAAATGCAAAACCCATGATGCTTGAAGCTTCTATTGTTTCTCTCTACTCCTTTCGAAACACTGTTCTTGATGCTCAGTATTGGCGGGGCAGTGTCTATGACTTGAGAAGCATTGAAAATTTGATAATTGAAATGTGTGTGTGTGATCGCAAGATGACTTGAATGCTAGAACCAAACTGACGGAGTAATGGCACACAAGAGCTTGAAATCCTGGATCCTTCAAATGGTTATGAAGGGTTTATTATATAGGATTTGGTGATGATATGAACGGTTGAGATCAATCCCAGAGATGGGGAGATGAACGGTTGAGATCAAAAGGAATTAGAGAGGTCCTCAGTAAACTCCACCTCTTCATTTGGTAAAGAGGAGATAGAGCTTGGTTGATTGAAGAGAAAATTACGAGTTACCTTTTTTGAACTGAAGAGGTGGGTGAAGTTACCCATGTGGACTGGAGAGATGGGTGGAGTAACCCATGTGATCTGATTGGAGTTATCTCTTTGAAGATAAATGAATATTTAATTCATTTATTTAATAATTGTTTTCAACATGTGAGATAATTGAATTCTTTTTTATTAAGAATTGCTTTATTTGATGAAATTAAATTAATGTAATTGGAATAATTTAATTAGTAAGTTTAAATATTTGGATTTAAACTATAGGAAATTGAGTTTAATTAATTAATTAATTAATTAATTAATTAATGATAATTAATCAATTAAAGCTAATTAATTAAATAAGAATAATTATTTAATTAATTTTGGGAATTTGATTAGATAATTTGGGGAATGAATTTAGAGGAAAATAGATGATTAATTAATGATTAAAAAACCATTAATTAATAGATGAAAATTAGTGTTTTTAATGTAAAGTCGCAAGCCTGTCCATTTTAGGGTGTCTACATTTGCCCCTCTTTGATGTGATGTGACTTGTTGCAGTGTGTCAAAGATTCTTTGATTTTGCCCCAGCTTGCCCTGGTATTTAGTAGGTGTATTTATGCCCCCTCAACAAATTTGAGCAAAAAGTCATGAGACGAGTGTTGATTTGTTGAAACTGCAATTTGTGGAACTGGCAAAGTTTCCGGGGACCGAAAAGATATTTCAGAGCTCTTGGGTGAAATTAGGGCTTTCCAAACCCCTATAAATAGTGAAGAGAGCTCTTCTTTTGTCACTTTGCGATTTGGAGCTCTGATTATCTTGGTAAGTTGGTTGTGATTTCTACCTTCTTTTTCTTCCTGTTTTGGAGCGATGGTGGGCCATCCTGGCTTAGTGCACATCTCCGGCCGAGTCCGTACATACTGTAGACCTACTGGCTCTAGACGTCTGGTGAGTTTCCTCACTTTGCGTGTCATTTATTACTTTATTTTTGGCTTTTAAAATTTGTACTTTTTTGAAAAATTTACTTGATTGCTGCAATCAGCTACGGTTTTGCCGCAATTGCAGTTTGAATGCCGCAATTGCTGGTTATATACTACATTTGATAAAGGTGCCGCACTTGCATGTATAAAATGCCACAATTGTAATTTGTCTGCCGCACTTGTAGTTTATGTTCTGCAATCACTTAAAAGTACCGCATTTGCCTCTGTTTATTACCGCAATTGATTTTTTAGCACTGTCTACCTGATGTCTGTGCCTGCTATCTGTTATTTTTAGCTTTTGTTACTTTCCTCAATGACTGAAACTGATAATTTTCTATTCATTACTCTATGTGCAATTCACTGGGTGTATCTTGCACTTTCAGGAGTCCAAACCGGTAGGACTTGTGTACAGATTCCAACTGACCGAGGATGAGAGGTCAGTTCTTCGCGATCTTGGTCTTTATTGGATATGTTATATGCCTGAGATCATGACCAACAAGGGTCTAATCTCCACTCTTGTAGAGTGTTAGCACTCTAATATGTGCACTTTCTGGTTACGCATTGGGGAGTGTACCATGACCTTGGAGGATGTGTATCACATCCTCCAACTCCAAATCTAGGGCGAGCTGGTGGAGTATTCCACACGCACTGGTGTTACTGCTTTGACTGAGCTCTTTGGTCTGCCCTGGGATCAGCTCAAGCTTGTAGGAGATTATGACATTCCTTGGTCTAGATTTAGATTAGGCCTTGATAGACTATCCATGCTACTGGGTAACCTGATATGTGGGATCCTATGCCCCGATCAGCGTCAGCATGGTTTTTCTGTTGGTTTTGGTAGTGTCCTATAGAGTATGGTCTGAGACCATACCGTCTTTGCATGGGGCCTGTTAGTACTCTCAAATCTTGAAGAATTTTGGAGTGACTACACTTGAAATTTTCTCTAAATGCAGATTGTTGCCCTAAGAAACTCGTGGAAAGGACATATTGTGAATGCATGCAGAAAGAGGCTTCTTGATTTTTGTGAGAAACTGCTTGGGAGACATATTCCTCACCTTTCATTTGGCATATACAGTGGCTTCAACTCAGCAAATTTTTAGGTTTCATGTTTATTCCTTGCCCAAATTGTTAAAACCCTGATAAACCCTAGCAACCAAGTGTCAAAAGATGTATTTTGAAACCCGTGGCCATGTTTTCTATTTCATCGTTACCTTTTTCAAGTTACTTAAGACATGTGCTCTAAGTCAGGTCGCTTGATCGCTTTACCAGAAATGAATATGCTGAAACATTCCCCAACTTCGCTTTTTCCTCAGTCACGTTGTCTTGTTAAGAAATGGAATATTCTCCCAGTGTATCGAGACTTGGCGATCTCTCTTCAGTCGGGTTGTCGCTTCATTCCATGTTATAAGCTTTAAAAAGAATGGGACCCGCCTCAGTCAGGTGATCGCGAGAAGAGTCAACAGGTCAAAGAAATGTCTTCCGACTTCGCGATTCACTTCATGTCGCATGATCGCTGGATCAGGACATTCAAACAGTTAAAGCTTTGCTTCAGTCGCGTGGTCTCGT
>MU225192.1:2107754-2121731 GCA_018584345.1 Thuja plicata | reverse complement strand
GAGGGGATGATCCTAGTCCCAGGGGTGCTAGAGGTGGAGTTAGGAGAAGAGGTGGTCGGAGTGGGGGGCAGGCCAGAGTTGGGTTAAGCACCATTTTGGAGGAGGAGGCTGTAGAGGAGGAGGCACCCCAGCTAGTTCAGAGGGTGCATAGGCGGATGGCTATAGTTTTGGCCCCTAGGGAGGAGGATAGGGTTATCATTGAGGATGTGGATGTAGAGCTTGTGGATATAGACGTGGAGGCTCTTGATGAGTAGAGTGCTGAGGCAGGTTCCTCAGGGGAGAGTGGAAGTAGTAGGAGCAGTAGTGGGGAGAGCTTGGAGAGTGGGGATGATTCTGTGGTTTTGAGACAGAGAGGAGGAGAGGGACTAGGGGATAGGGTGGAGGAGGGTGACATGGATGTGGAAATGGGTGGTATGGATGATGATCCCTCAGAGGTTGAGTGACTCTCCCTATAGGTTTATGATTTGTAGGCCTGACTTGCCTTATATGATGCTCGTGTTACCATTTTGGAGGCTCGTGTTACAGCTGCTAAGTCTAGAGAGTGACAGGCTTGGTCTGAGGTCTGCTCTTTCATCGATAGTGTACAGGATATTTCCCACAGGGATATTCTAGATAGATATTATATATTTGGGCGAGAGGCTCAGAGGGAGATAGATTACTAGAGATGGTACTATGAGGGTGCAGTTCTTGTGGCAGAGAGAGTTCCCATTTATACAACATCGCAGAGATCTAGTAGGGCTCAGCGGCCTCAGAGTAGTGGTGTCAGAGCTCCTGAGCCCTCTCATAGGATAGATTTTGATATGCCTCCCCCTCGTGCTCCTCTGGGTGAGGGTGGGGGTAGTTCTTGTTGACTATACTCCTTGTACCATTTTTGCAGTGATTCATTGTATACTCTGAGTAGTACCATTTTTGTATCTTGATACACTGATTTATATATTGATATACATGTTGATTACCTTCTTTGTTCAGACTTGCGACCTTTCATTTGTACTCAAATATTTTGATTTACATGAGATGCAACTATGTTTTGATGTGATGTGCAATGTTTACATTGCTATATGTATGATTCTACATGATTTGGTGGTTTAGATGATGAGATGTATATGCAATGTGTTTCTATTATGCAGAATCATATATGGATGTTTTAATTTTCCTATATTACTGACATGCTTATGCAGGATGGTAGATATGAAATGCATGTTTATATGAGATTATTATGGATGCATGTGTTTTTATGATTTATCATGTATGCAACTACCATGTTTTTGGCTTTTTTGATGCACTTAATGAATGAATGCAATCTACTATGTACAAAATATCTGAGTAATGCATGTGTTAGTTAGAAATAATTTAGTTTGGATAGATGTGCTCTGAGATTGAGCTAATAGAATTTGATGATAGAAATATTTTCTTTTTGCATTTTTGGATAGATATGATTTGATAGAAAGGATGAATGTCCCAAGTCGCTGCCCCTGTTTCCAATATTTGTCATCATTGCATCTTTTTTGTATTTTCTAATATTCTGAAAGAGTGTCGAATGATCCAGATCACATACCACCTGGATACTACCATGACCTATTGATAGCGGAAGGAGTAGAGAGATTGAATAGAAAGAGACCCATAGTGCACCCAAATATTGACCATCTAGATTCAACTATGTTCCCTGTTTGAAAAGAAAGAGAGCCAAAAGCACCCAGATATTGACCATCTGGATACTGCTTGTCCTCTGAGTTAATATAAAACAAAGAAAGCAAGATAGAACTCCTATGTACCCAGAGTCCATCTGGATAACACTGTGAGCTCTTGATTTCTAAAAGGGAAAGAAAAACAAACAAGATAGAACTCCTATGCCCCTAGAGTCCATCTGGATAGCTTCGTGAGCTCTTGTTTGTAACATAAAGGGAAAGACCATAGAAACCAAGATAGAACTCCAAAGCAAGTTAGAGTCCATCTGAATAGTGCTGCGAGCTCTTGATTCTATAAAGCAAACAAGAAAAATAAAAGAGAAGGAATGTCCAATTCTTTCACAGGTTTAAGCTCAGATCGTGGAACTACACGGCTTCTAGATAAGTGATAGCACCTACCGCATTTATCCTAAATCATCATGGCCCTGAAATTGAAGTGAACATTCAACAGACAACAATCAAAGAAAATAAGTCATGATCTATCATAGCTACTCTCCTCACATGGTGGATCCTGGAGTAGCGTAAGAACATAACCCTGAAATATAGACTGACATCTGACCAACTTGATTGACCTAGTCAACATTTTCGTATGGTTCCCTGATGTAGTTGGATTCTCTTGATTGGCTCAAACTCTTTGGATAGGCTTTGTTGGCTTGATTGCTTTGATCATGTTGGCAGCTGATCATGCTGTGTTAGAAGGGCCCCATGCTTGTTCGCAAAGCTCATGATTATGACAGTATTGATTGATAGATTTGATTTCTCTGATCATGTTGGCAGCTGATCAAGCTGTGTCAGATGTGCCCAATGCTTGTTCGCAAAGCTCATGATTGTGACAATTGATAGTTTGGCTTGGTCGCTTGTTGCTTGCTGATTGAAATGATAAATTGATAAAGCTGTGTCAGATGAGCTCAATGCTGATATGCAAAGCTCATGATTGTGACATTTGATTGATTGGGCATGCTTTCCCCTTGCTCTCTTGATAACTGAGTTGGTTTTATTGCTTTGGGATTTTTGCAATTTTTTTTGAATGTTTTTGATGAAGATTGGTTTTCTCTTGATTTTGACCTTTTTAGGATTTTTGATGAGTTTTCTGATTTTTAGGATTTTTTAGAACTTTTGGAATTGCCCCCTAGTTTGGTGGACTAGTATTAACCATGGGTAAGTGCTTGGTGCTCATAGTTTTTTTGTGCTTCTGGAAAAGCTTGGGATAGTCATTGTTGCCTTGTGAAGCGTGCTCAAGCTTTTAGAGCTCATTGATGGTGAAGCTGGATTTGAACACTTGGCACTTGTTTGCCAGGTTTTCACCAAAGTACCTACTCAATAGTGCCTAATTGCCAGGTTTTCACTGAGAGAGCGATTTTTTTTTTCTCTTTACTTTTTTTTCTTTTTTCTTTTTTTTTATTGTCGCCAAGGTCCCTGATTGCCAGGTTTTCACCAAGGTAACTTTTGTATTTTTTTGATTTTTTTTGGTATTTTCTGGATATGTAGATAAATGCCTTAACCATAGAGACCTTTTAAGGGTAGAACCTTTTTAGGTGCATGTTGTTGATGTAGCCGGGGAGTTGATCTCATTCTGGTGTCGCTAATATGAATGCCCCACTCTAAGTAGAGCTGATAATAACAAATGGTCCTAGCCAGTTAGGCTCAAACTTTCTAGGTTTGACTCGCTCTGCTTGATTCTTCTGATTTTCCATGAGGACAAGGTCTCCTACCTCAAATGTTTGTGGCTTCACCTTCTTGTGATAGTTCCTTCTAAGGTGATTCTGATAGCCTTGTAAGTGGTCAAAGGCATGTTGCCTTCTTTCATCTAGTAATTCTAGTTCACTGACCGTGCCACTCTATAGTCTTCATCTAAAACCAGGTTCTTCAATGATATCCTCAAGGATGGGATTTCTACTTCAAGGGGTAATACTACCTCTCATCCATAGAATAGGTAGAAAGGAGTAGCTCCTGCAGATGTTCTCACACTATTTCTGTATGCCCATAATGTGGGACTAAGCTGTAAATGCCAGTCTCGCCTTGACTCATTAACTATTTTCTTCAGAATCTTCAAGATTGTTTTGTTGGTAGCTTCGACTTGGCCATTTCCTTGAGGGTAGTAAAATGATGAGAACCCTTGTTTGATGTGGAACTGTTCACATAGGTCTTCAACATCCTTGTTCTGGAAAGGTGTACCATGATCTGTTAGGATTTCTTGGGGGATCCCGTATCAACAGATGATGTGGTTAAGTATGAACATCGCTATTTGCTTTCTAGTGATGTAAGTGAGGGGAATTGCTTCTACCCACTAGGTGAAGTATTTCATTGCTGCTATGATGTACTTATGTCCATTTGCTGAAGAAGGTGTGATTTTGCCTACCAGGTCAAATCCCCACATTGAAAATGGTAATGGTGATGTAATGGGATTTAGTTCCTCGTCCGGTGCATGGATGAGGTCTCCATGAATTTGACACTGTCTACACCTTTGAACATGCTTGTGTGCATCTGTCTCTATTGTGGGCTAATAGTATCCCATGCGGATTATTTTCTTAGCTAAGTTGTTTCCACCTCCGTGGGTTCCATATATTCCTTCATGTACCTCGTACAAAGCTTTCTGGGATTCCATGGAAGTGAGACATCGTAGTAATGTTCCATCTAGACTTTTTCTGTAAAGAGTAGTTGAGAGGATGGTATACCTAGAGGCTTGGTGGATGAATGCTTTTCATTGGTTCCTAGACAAGTTTGGAGGTAAGATGTTGTTTTGGAGATAGCTATAGACATCTTTGATACCATGGGGATTCAGGACCAACAAGGACACATGCCGATTCTCTGATAGATTCCTGATGTGATGGTACCAAGAGTTGTTCCACTAGAAACTAGAATTTGGTATTGTTACCTGGCATATCAATCAATGATGCTATGGTAGCCATCGCATCTGCCGCTTTGTTCTGTGCTCTTGGGACTTGCTTGAAGAGAATGTAATGAAATTTGGTGCGCAGTTGTTCCATCTGTGCTCTGTATGGTATGAGCTTCTCATCTTTGGTCATATAATCATTGTTAACTTGACTAATGACCAACTATGAATTGCCAAAGACTTTTAGGTTCTTGATTCTCCATTGAATGGCTATCTTTATACTGATGACCAATGCTTCATATTCTGCTATGTTGTTGGTGCATTGGAAGTTAAGTCTGAAAGACTTCAAAATTATATCATGATCTGGAGTGATAAGAACTATCCCTACCCCTGCACCATGGTTTTTACACAATCCATCAAAATAAAGTTGCCATACCTCAATCGCCGGTTCTAGTGTCATGATAGATTCATTAGGAAAGTTTGAAGCAATAGGCTAGTGGTCTTGAATTGGTTCCTCTGCTAGTTGATCTGCTATCACTTGTCCTTTGATAGCTTTTCTATCTATGTACTCAATGTCAAACTCGCTTAATTTCATTACCCACTTTGCCAGTCTTCCCATGAGCACTGCTTTGCTTAATAGGTAGTTGAGAGGATCAATATGTGTGACCAATTTCATTTGGTGACTCAACATGTAGTGTCTGAGCTTCTGGGAAGCGAAAGCAATCACCGGCATGACTTCTCAATGGGTGTATAACTTAGCTCATATCCAACCAAAGTCCTACTTAGATAGTAAATGGCCCTCTCTTTTCCTACATCATCATGTTATGCCAAGAGGATACCTTATGCTGATTCCATCGCTGAGATATATAGAAGAAATGGTCTACCTTGTACTGGCAGTACCAATATAGGAGACTTAAGAAGGTAGTATTTGAATATCTGAAATGCCTGTTCACATTGTTCTGTCCATATGAACTTGATGTCTTTATGCAATAGATTTTGGAATGGGTGGCACTTGTCTGCCAGTTGAGCTATGAAGTGTTTGATTGATTGGAGCCTTCCTTGTAACCCTCTTAGTTGTCTCAGGTTTGATGGTGGAGGCATGTCCAATATTGCTTTGACCTTTGCTGGATCCACTTTGATTCCTCTGTGTGATACTATGAACCCTAATAATTTTCCTGTTGTGACACCGAAAGCACACTTTTTTGGATTTAGTCAGACTTTGAATTCCTGCATTCTATCAAAGATGGGTCCCAAAACCTGTAGATAATCCTTTCGAAGTATTGATTTGGCTAATATGTCATCCACATAGTCTTCCATTTTCTTGTGGACGAGATCATGAAATATGGTTGTCATTGCCCTCTGATATGTTGCTCCGGCATTCTTTAGACCAAATGGCATGACATTCCAATAATATGTTCCCCAAGGACATGTGAAAGCCATTTTGTGTTGGTCCTCTAGTACTATCCTTATTTGGTTGTAACCTGAGAAGCCATCCATAAGTGATAGCATTTCATGCCCTGCAATTAGGTCCACTATAATATCGATGTTTGGTAAAGGAAACTCATCCTTGGGACATGCTATATTGAGATCTTGGAAGTCCGTGCAAATTCATATCTGACCACTGTGATTTGTAATTGGTACCAGATTAGATATCTAGTCTGCATATGGTATAGGTCTGATGAATTTAGCATCTAGGAGCTTTTTCAGTTCTACTTTGACTAGTAATGCGACATGAGGATGCATCTTTCTTAGCTTCTGTTTGACAGGTTTAGCATTGGGTAGTAACGGGAGATGATGTAATACTAACTCTGGATCCAACCCTAGCATATCTGAGTAGGACCATGAAAAATTGATCATTCTTGCCTTGAAGAAACTGATGAACTATTCTATCTCCTTAGGAGTGAGTGATTTTCCCAGGTATATGTTCCTTGGGTTCTTGTCATCCCCCAAGTTGATTTCCTCTACTTCTTCTGCTAATAATGCTGATTTCTCCTTTGTTAAGGGGAGGAGTTCTTTCTTTCCATCTTCTAGTGCCTTGGTGAGGTTTTCGCTAGTAGATACGTCTTCTTTTAGCTTTTTAATCTTTTGTTCTTTTTTCTTTTGTGGACTGGAAAGAGGATCCTCCTCCCCAAAATATGCTGCTCTGTCTAGCTTAATGGAGAATCCTGCCTTGTGATCTTTTGATGGAATGCCTTCCCTTAGTCCCATGAAATGAGCTATTGCCTCATCATTCTCGAAGACATCTAGATCAGGTGGACTTGGTTGATCCCACTCTATAAGCTCAGGGTGTACAAGACAGACACTTTCACTATTGTTTGGTTTTGGTTGACTGAATGGGATTGCTGATATGGTGCCTACAAAATTGGACTGTGATGTGGACGCACCACTTGAGGTTTGATAAATGACATGTTTGTCTATACAGGGTTGTTTGGTGATGGTCAGTTGGTCAAACAGGTCTACTAAGTTTATGATAATGTCGGCCCGAGGGGAGAAATATGGGATTGATGGTTCAAAGTCGTGAAGGGATCTCCACTCATACTCATGGGAGTCAGTCTTAATAGGATGTTCGTCTGATGTCTCACTTCCTTGGTTATCTTCAATTACTATGTGTAGGTTTATTTAGGATTGTGTGGTTCCCTCTTCGGTGGGAAACAACTGCGCTAACATGTTTCTTATTAGGACATGCTCTTTGTTGTGCCCCTAGTGCATCTCTACTATTTTCTCATGATTGACTTGAATGTCTTGGATCACAGGACTAGTGCTTTGTTGTCCATATCCCAAACCTCTTGTGTTTCTCTGGGTTGGTGGGAGAGGAAATTCATATATGCCTTGTTGTCTTGCCCCCAGTCTAGTTGTACCATCGTACCCAAATCTTTGTATCATTATGTAACCATTATTATAGTTTGACAAGGGTAGTGGTTGTCAGATTGTCTCAGGGGTATCTTGGTATAACCAAGTATTGATATCTTGTTCAAAAGTATTTTCTTCCACTATGTCTCCCCATCGAACAAAGGTTGTGGGTGGACATCTAAATAGAACCGGCTGCAGAGTTTTTATTATAATAATAGGTTGTGGCATGCCATGAGTTCTTGGGCTTTGAGGAATGTGCATGATGGTAAAAGCCTCTTCATATTTGTATTCACCACATCCCTTGTCTGTGATGGATATCTTTCCTGCTTTCTCTGTGACATCTTTAAGATTTGAATTTGAAGAGGAGGAGATACTTGCATCCTAGTTAATGACTATCTTTCCCACTGCCCATGTGACATATTTGGGATTCGAATCTGAAGAGGATGTGATACTTGCATCTTGGTTTGATGGTACCTGGTTATAAGTGCTGATTTGGACCGCATGCAATATTGGAAGGGATTGGGATCTCCCTCTATGATGACCTCCTCTCCCTGGTGTGGGAACTTGATACATTGATGGTATATCAAAGGTACAGCTTGCATTTCATGTATCCAAGGTCTCCCTAGTAACATGTTGTATCCCAAACCAAGGTCTAAGATTTGGAAGGGTGTATTTTTTACCACAGGACCAATGCAAACAGGTAGAATGATAATACCTTTAGAGGACCTTTCCTCTTCATCATAGGCTTTGATATTTATCCTTCTTGTGACATCAATGCTTGATTTTGAATAGCCTAGTTGTTTGATTAACTTTAGAGTACAAATGTTTAACCTAGCTTCACCATCAACAAGGACCCTACGGACAACACTTTTTTGGATCTGGACAAGTAAGTGTAGAGGATCATTATGCAGGGGTTTATGTGGTGGCACATCACGGTCTATGAATGTGGCATGTTTGTTAGATGCTATATGGTTGACCATCATTTGGAAGCTCTTAGGTGTTATGTCCCTTGAGACAGCTACATTTTGAAGTGCTTGGTCAAGTGCCAGTTCATGTTGCGGAGATATGCGCAATAGGTCAAACATGGAGATCTGGGCAAGTGTGCGCTTTAGTTGGTCCACTATGCTTGTTTGTGGATCTGAGTTTGCTATAGGATTGGATGATGTAGTAGCTAAGGATGGTATTCCTTGCAAGATGACTCTATCATGACATGTTGTTACAACACAATTGTTACCTTGGTCTCTGATAGTGATTGTAGCCACATGGCTATCTGAAGGATTGAGGCAATTGATGACATTATCACTGTTGGCATATGTATAGTTAACTTGTTTTGTTTGTCCACTAGAACCAGAGGATTTTCCCTTGTTGTGATCACAGAAGGTATCATTCAAAATGATGTGATTAGTTGTGCCTTTGGTTTGAATATTCATCACATTGATGATCCCTGTGTCAATCAAATCTTTGATAGCGTGTTTCAATCAGTAGCATTTGGCTATTTTGTGCCCTTTCACCCAATGAAACTTGTAGAAATATTTTTCATTATACCACCTTGGTTTGTTTTCATCTTGTTCAAAGTCATTTATTTATGGGAGAGTGATAGTGTTTGATTGTATCAACTTACGTAAAGTTGATTCTATCCGCTCTCCTAATGGTGTGAAATCTCATTGCTGGAATTGAAACTGTGGCTTGCGTTGATTCTGTTGTTGACTGTTTGACACAGTGGCCGCTTGTATAGGGGTAGGTTGGTTTTGGGTGTATTCTTGTTGAGTGGGCCCTGTGGGTTTTTGGTTTTCCATAGGTGCACCTTGCAGTGACATCTTGGGTTGTGCGTAGTTGACTGTCTTCATATCAATGACACCATCGCTAGTGACATTTTTGTTTTTGTTCCACCACTTAGCTTTTTCTGTTGCATTCTTATTCATATTTGTTTGTGTGGGATCTGTAATGATTCCTTGTTTGACTAAGTTCTACTCACAACAAACTCCTCTTTCAATGAGTTGTGTGAAGTTCGGAGCTAACTGTAACTCTGTTGTGAATGACATGTCTGGAATTAGATTGTCAATAAATATGACTATTAAGTCTTGTTTGGGCACATCATATGTTATGTGGTTTTTTGTATTCCTCCATCTCTTTAGGAATTTCAAAAAAACTCTCCATATTTCTATTTGATGTCGCAAAGGTCCTTGATGCTGACCTTGTGCTCGATGTTATGATGGAAGTGAGCTATGAACTTTTCAGCCAATTCTCCCCAAGATTGAATGCCATGAGGTAGATGTGAGAACCATTCCATTGCTGGTTCGGCCAAGCTTTGTGGGAACAGTCGCATTAGATATGTCTCATCATGAGCGAATTCGATGCAACTAGAAAAAAACTCTCAGATATGCTCAATTTCGGTACCAAGAAGTGGTTTGGGAATGGAGACATGTGAAGAGAATGGTCAAAGGGGTATGTATATAAATCCTCTATGGTATAGGATTTAGTTTGCCCCTGATTTTGCATATCCATCATTTGGGTTTGAAGGGTTTGCATTTGTTGCATTAGCATGTCCATTTGATATTGAGGCTGGTGTGTGTGGACATTCCTTTATGTTGTGGTGGGTATGAGGCTACGCCTCTGTGTCCCTTGAGTAGGAACATAGGATTTCATCATAGGGACTTGATATTGATTCCCCACCGAGTGATTTGTAACTAGAGGAACATGAGTAGTCCACGGTGGGTTTTGATGTGTTTATTGTTGTGGCTGAAACTGGGGTTGATAAAGCTGGGGTAGATATTGCTGCTGCTGAGGTTGGGTTTGAAAATAGAGTTATTGTCTCTGAGGTTGGATTTGAGGAAACTGAAGCTAGGGTTTCTATTACAGGGGTTGGAACTGAGGCAACTGAAGTTGGGTTTGTAGTTGCGAGGGTTGGAACTAAGGCAACTGAAGCTGGGGTTGTTGTTGCGAGGGTTGGAACTGAGGCAACTGAAGATGGGGTTGCTGTTGCGTAGGTTGGATTGGTGTCAGGATGGGAAAAGATGTAGCTTTGGGTAGGCCTTAACTGTAAGTTGTTGCTGCAGAGATGGATCCCTATGGGCATGATGTGTTGATCCCAAGGCTAGTGTGAATTGATTGCAGTAGTAGCATAGTTTCAGAACAACTGGTGTTTGGTGGGATGGAAGGCATAGTATGAGAGCTTCATTGTCCTGGCCATGAGACCAAAGGTAGAGGCATACTAGTGACCATAGGTGCACTTTGTTGCGAGCCTGTCATGCTTTGAGTAGAAGATGTGCTAGCCTGGGTCAGGTCATTGGTTTGATTGGATATAGTCTGTGTCGATGTGGGTAAAATAAATGGTGGAAAGATCTGTGACACAACAGGTAGTATCTGAGGAGTGTGAGTAGTGTTTTGACCTATGAGAGGGTTTTCAGGCCATATAGTCGATACACTAAGTTCAGTGGGGAGTTTGACTCCCTTCTTTATTAGCATGGCCAAGTAACATTCAGGGTTCCTCTCTACAATAGTGTGAAATACTTTTGTGGAGTAAGCATCTTATTCCACATCTTTGAGTTCTTCTTCTGTGATATCTTGGAAAAAGGTTGCCCCATGGGGCTGTTTAATGAATAGAGCAGAACTGGTGTTCATGAAGGGATCATTCTCTTGCTCTATTTCCCAAGCGGGGAAATAGTTGATATATGACTCATCAGGTTGAGTTATAGCCTTAGACCTTGTATAAGGTCCTCCATGAGGTGTTTGAGACATAGTGCGGTCTAGGTTTTGTAACTAAAACAAGTGATATAAATAAAACAAAGAAGAAGATCCTTTTTGAGGAAGTCCAAGTTATGTTTTGGACAAGGGTAATTCTAGGGATAGGTTTTGATATAACTTGATCTCAAAGTGGTGATGATAAAAGATAAGATTTTCTGACCTTTGGCTTGGACAAAGTCACTTTGATAAAGATGATGATGTTTGATATGATGAAATCAAGGTATTTCTAGTCTAAACTTTTGAACTAATAATGCTCTTGAAAATAATCATGCTTTTACAGAGAAAGGGTAATCTTTAATGTTTAGAGATTCACACAATGTTCTTTGCATTTTCCTAGGATAGACGCTAGTTTTTTGACACCAAATGAAGAATTCTTTCAAGGTTTTAGGTTAGAATAGGAATATAGTATATCTGGTCAAATGTTCAACAATTTCATTGATTGCGGTAAAATAACTGGTCGATTGTGGTAGCTTATCACACAATGCTTTTGATTTGCAAGATAGTTGACGTTGACAACCGTATACTTTAACACGTTTGACTCATTGTGATAGTTTGGATGTTTTGTTTTTCATTTTCAGAAACTGATCAAAGGAACAAGCACAATAGACATTGTGTTTTGAAGAATGAAGACTGAAATTGTGTATGTTCTACAACTTTTTCAAGCTGCAAGGTTATCATGAGGTCTCAACAAAGAACAGTCAGATTAATCTAGGTCAATGGCTTCAGAATACAATGTTATAGACCCAATGCTTGAATGTTCGTTAGCTCACACAACAATTGTCACGCTACTAGGACACGAAGGTCCATGACGTAGGTGCCCATGTTTTTTCCATTTCCAGGTATTGTTGCCATGGAGTGAAGATCTCTTTCACTACACAAATACCATGGGACACATATGTTGGGAATCTTGGGGGGAAATTCTGCAACCCCTTGCACTATAGTATGGTATCTATTCGGAGGTAAAATGGGTTGGCCTCTAATTAATCAAGGTTGTAGTAAGGGTCCGTGGTGTCTCTCCAATCGGTTTGTATGTGAGTGACTCACTTAAGAGCCTAGTTGATCATGCTGGCTCCTTAGGGATATTGACTTGATTTAGACTATCATCAACACGCCTTGCCCGAGCTTGGCTAGATAAGACAGAACTTTGGTTCACACCTTGTTTATTTACCGATCGGAAGGATTACCGATTTAAGGTCATTCTCTGAGGAAGAAGTGCATTCCCTAGATAGGCCTTTCTAAAAAAGTGTAAAGGTTTGTAATCTAACAGTTTGTGCAAGTGCACCCAAAAATCAAGACACGAGGTAAATTGATTAAGCTCCAAATTTTGAAATGTGAACTAAGCTACACCACCATACAAGCACAAATGTTCAATTTTAAGCCCAAAAGTAGGTGTTGATTGCTTGTTCAATTTTAATGCACCAAATTGAGAGATTCTTTTCCTTTGTTCAGTTTTAATCCCCATGTCAACTTTAAGCCCAAATCCAAAATAATGAGGTGTGATATGTTTTGCAAGCACTATTCTTTTTAAACCCAAATTGACAAATGAATTCCTTTTAGTTTTGTGTTGTTTAAATAGGTTAGTACCAAAAAGGATTATTCGCAAAATAAGGATATAAGTAACTTTGAAATAATGAATGATGGTTACCAAACTTACCCTTCTCTATGCTTGGTGAATTTGATCCAATCCTGTACAGAAATTGAAAAGAATGTCAATTTAGAAAGAGATGGGCAGAAGATTTGGATCTGATGTTGCAATATTTCCTGTGATTGCGGCAATCTTCTTGCAACTGTGGTAATTTTCTGTCAATTGCGGTAAAGCACTGGAAACTGTGGAAAAATGCTATCGATTGCAGCACGGATCAGGTAACTACGGAAAAATTCTTGCGATTGTAGCATGGATCAGGTAATTGTGGCAAAATACTAGAGGAAAGAAGACAAGAAATGGACAGAATAACTGCAAAATCCTGCAATCAATTGTGGTATTAAACCAGTCGATTGTAGCATAGTATAGTCGATTGTGGTAAAATACCAGCAACTGTGAAATAATACAGATGTTGAAGAAAAGTGTGATTTTTAAATTTACAACCATACGGCCGTGGTTGATCAATCCGTTTCTTCGTCTGCAAGAGATATTTGGGTTGTTTGTTCATGTCGGGTTCACCAAAATGTACACCTCTCTTTTGATTCCCAAAGCTTTCCAAAGGCAAGGGTTAGTAGCAAAGGTTTCACAAATGAGTGCAAATCAGGTATATAATGACTACTAAATGAATACTAGAAACATGATCAATAAAATGTACAAGCAAGAGAAAGGAAGACAAATAAATGCAAACCCCACGATGCTTGAAGCTTCTATTGTTTCTCTCTACTCCTTCTGAAACACTGTTCTTGATGCTCAGTATTGGTGGGGCAGTGTCTATGACTTGAGAAGCGTCGAGAATTTGATAATTGAAATGTGTGTGTGTGATCACAAGATGGCTTGAATGCTAGAACCAAACTGATGGAGTAATGGTGCACAAGAGCTTGAAATCCTAGATCCTTCAAATGGTTATGAAGGGTTTATTATATAGGATTTGGTGATGATATGAATGGTTGAGATCAATCCCAGAGATGGGGAGATGAACGGTTGAGGACAAAAGGAACTGGAGAGGTCCTTAGTAAACTCCACCTGTTCATTTGGTAAAGAGGAGATAGAGCTTGGTTGACTAAAGAGCTAATTACGAGTTACTTTTTTTGAACTGAAGAGGTGGGTGGAGTTACCCATGTGGACTGGAGAGATGGGTGGAGTAACCCATGTGATCTGATTGGAGTTATCTCTTTGAAGATAAATGAATATTTAATTCATTTATTTAATAATTGTTTTCAACA
>MU225192.1:2046677-2084847 GCA_018584345.1 Thuja plicata | reverse complement strand
GTGAGCTTTACTGAATGCTCGGTATAGGCTGTGGGCTGAGTGATGAGCTCGGTAAGCATTCAAAACCGAATAAGTGTTTTCACTAAGTGCATTCACTGATGCCAAATGTATCATTATTCCAACAATGTTAGTTTCCAGAATATATGTTCAAAAAAGTTATAAATTTATTCTAAGAATCCCCTTTTATTTTATTAAAAAAAGGTAATGATGAAACAATAATATGTAAATACATATATAAAATTATGTATAAACATTGCAGTATTATGTTTAAACTATCACTCTGTTATGTGTATGTAGATATCATCACATAACAACATATATATACCAATAAATAAATATATATGTATTTTATTCTAGAATTCTGTTTTGCAACCTTAACCTATTTTTTTTAACAGAGTAAAAATAGAGTGTGGTTATTATAATATAAACACACACACACACACACACACATATATATATATATATATATATCTGAAAGAAAACAAATGTTTTTTTAATATAACAAAAATAATTTCTTTTAAAAGAAAGAATGATATCTTAAAAATAAAATATACATTGGGATGGGAGGGGCTGGGCGTAGCTCAATCCGCTCCCACAGTCCCCGCGCCGCTTTGGCCTGTGCAACATCCTGCATCCCCATAACAAAACAAAATGAACCCCACATCTCCTCTTTGCACAACAGAAACTTTTGAAACATATTGAGATATTTAAATATAAAGAAAAAACAAGTTTAACACCAAAAGAAATAAACAGAGATCTGCCAAAATAAACATTATCTCAGAACTTAAAATTTGAAAGCTATAGAAAAGAAAATATATAAATGAACATTTGGTGTTTGAAGCTGAATCTATGTATATACAAATAGAATACATACATATATCTATGTATATGAATCTATGTGTGTTTATTATTCTTTTTTGCTCCTCCATTGAAGCCATGATTAAACCTGCAGATCTTCTAAGAAGAGGAATGAAGAAGAGAAATTTGGATTTAAGGTTTTTGAGAGAGAGAGAGAGAGAGAGAGTTCTTTTTAGAGTGTTTTTTTTAGCCCCAACCCTAATTTCAAATTAGGATTAGGGTTTGACATTTTGAGAGTTTTGTCTTTTCTTTAATGTTTTAAGGAAATGCTTTGTGGGGTCATTTCAAAATTAATTGGTGGGATTTCTTTTAATCTCTAATATATTATGAGTATTTTATTTTAATTACCTACACATCAAATAAAGATTAATTCAATATGTTAGTAATGATATTTGAATGAAATAGTAGATATTATTTAAATAAATGAGACTCCATTAGGTCTTATAAGATTAAATTTATTAACATAGTCTAGTGTATAGTATGTTGAAAATTAAATAAACCTCATCTTTTTGGTTTTTAATTTAGCTTTAAAGATTATTACTAAATAGAAGGTTGATTTTTATTATATATATATAAATTAAATAAACCCCAGCTTTATGTTTTTTAATTTATCTTTAGAGATTATTATTAAATAGAAGGATTTTTTAATATTTTTTTTATATAAATTAAATAGACCCGAGCCTTATGGCTTTTAATTTATCATTAGATATTTTTTTTAATTAAATGAAAAGTTGATTTTTATTATATATATAGATTAAATAGACCCCAGCTTTAAGGCTTTGCCTTTTTCTTTAATTGGAATAAAGATATGTGGTGATTTAATAATGTTTTTATAAACTTATTAGTTTAACCTTGTCAAATACCTAATACTTTTAATGTAAAAATTAGAAGGTTAATTTAAGTTGAGGAAGGAAAACTTAATGTAGTTTTATTAACTTAACATAATTAGTATTAAACTAGCAAGTGAGAAATGTTAATAATTACTTAATCTAAACTTTAATGAGAAATAGGTTATGTGTGGAGGAAATTTTGAATGAGATTTGTAAACATATTATTATGTCTTTTTAATATTTAATAGTTAATCATTATGATTACATTAATATATTTAGAGGTTGGAAGATAGATTTTAATGACTTATTTTGAGTTCATTAAAATAACTTAATTAAAATTTAAATAGGTGATTCTAAGTTGTTAGGATTATTTTCATATATTGGAATATTTTAATCCAAAGAAATTAGAGAATTGCATCAACCTATATTAAATTATTGACACTTTTGACTGTAATGTAATCTTCTTTTATAAAGATAACATTGTTAATTTAATTAAAATAAAATTTATAATTTAGGATTTCCTTTTAGAATTTTAAAACATAAAGTGTGTAAATTAAAATTGAATATTATAAGGGGTTAGATTTACCTGATTAAAATAACTTTTGTATAATCGCTATGCAAGTGTGCAATTTGCTAATACTATAATTAAGACCTAAATGGAGCGAGAACACTAACAAGAGTACAACATAGGATCTTTAATTAAATATGCTTAAATGTGTTTATAGGTAATGATGAATCATTAATGAGCTCTAATCTATCGAAAGACTAAAGGATCTTTATTATAATTTAATTAAGATGAATTTAAACACCTAGGAAGTTATTGGTCAAGAATAATTTAATGTACTTAACTTGGTAATGTTATTTTTACATGGTCAATACATATGGCCAGTGTATAGGCCAGTGTAAAAATAATGTTATAATACAATTAAATAACTATAAGATATAAATCTTAGTTTTATTATTTAACTATAATGCAGAGGTAAATGTTATCCAAGTTTAAGTAACTCTAGGAAACTTATGAAATTGCATTCGATCTAACTAGAACCTTGTAATCTCATGGGTTGAGGGATGTTGACTCATGTCATGATTTCCCCTCAACCCTAATATTGACATTGGACCAACTATCCCTCTTGTCCTATACCCCTTTGTCTAAACTTGTTTACTCATGAGGACTCATTTAAGAAAGAGATGAAAAACACTTCATCCCTTTCGTTAAACCTTTTAAAAAAAAATTTGTTGTCTTTTATCTTGCAAAATTGGGCATGACAGCATACTTGTAAATAATTTTTTTTATCATATTGTCACTGCGTAGGTAGGTTGTACGACTTGCCTGTGTTGCCTCGGATTTGATTTTTTCATATATTATAAATCATTTACAAATATTTTCTCATTTGAGGATTACAAACCTTTTATTTAACCATCAAACCAAGACAAATACGAGCTCCTTACAAGTGATCACACTAGAAACAAGCAATGGAAGACCAAGAGTCACAAATTATAATTATGCAAAGATGTCCCTCTTGGTATTTGAAGTACGGTCTCCACAATGAGAACTCATTTCTTCAACCAACTAAGCTAAACCCCTTGGACCCTCAAATTTGAATTGCATAAAATATAGGCAAATTTATAGTCAAAATTCATCAAAATAGCCTTCTGGGTGTAATGATGATGCCCAAAAAGTTTTTTTTTTTAACCCACAATTGAATCAAACCAAATTTACTATTCTTGAGGATTCTTCACACCTAGAGAGCTTCAATACCATGTTATATTTTTAGGTGACTCTACAACACCCCTAAGATCAAATGAAAGACCAAGATAACTTCCACAAGAGAATGGAAAGACAATTGCAACAAGATGCAAGAATTATAACATTGCTAATGGAAATGATTTTGATGTACATGATGAGTCTGCTAATATAGGAAAGAAAATAAGATACTATGATAAGGAGGGGATAATTTATCATCCACACAAGGTAGAATCACATGTCCACTAAATATGGACCATCCTCCATTATGCAATGAAGTATGTGCAACATGTGGAGGATGATAATATGACAAGTGAACTAAAGGCAGACACAATACGTAAAGTGAAATGTAATAATTACCATCACCACCTAAAGTAGAATTTATCCTACACCATGTGCAAATAGAGTTCCAAACTCCTAAGTGTCTCAAATGCAAACTATTATGTAGGCATTATCCTAAGTAAGTTTAAGTAAAGTGTGAATTATAAATAATTAATAACACTAACAAACTTCATTTATTTGTCTTGGTGTATGCAAGAAGATATGTTACATCAATGGTTCTATTTTTGGTCTCAACTATGGCGTGTGGTGGTCCACTTTTAATTTCTTTCCATTGCGGGAATGTTTGGTTTTGACCTAATTCAAAATTATATTTAGATACTTTCAAGATGATAAGAAAAAAATTATAATTAGAGGTTTGGTATTTACAAAATATAAATCATTATGGTTTTAGTGTGGTGTGTTTGGTATATGCATGAAATCTGTTTAAGTATATGTATGTGTGATGAGGATGTATGAAAGAGGAGTTGTCTCCCTATTAATATAAATTGAGTATGAATTGTAGTGCACAATAGTGTGGACTTAAATGTGTTAGCTACCTGAAGAAGTGAGCCAAAGGTGTTTACATATATTTTAATTTTGTTGTGGTTGTATATCAATGGTGGATCTATTCTCTCTTATCCTTTATTTGGATAGTGAGATCTCTGAAAATGAGCCTTCTTTGGGTAGTGAGCCCTTTGGTAGTCATCCTTTCTTGTAATCCACCTTAATTGGTGTTCATATGTTTAAGAATAATATTCTTTGCGGTTTTTCCCTTTACATAGTTTTCTACATAAATCTAGTGTTTCATGTTTTTATGGTTGTTGTGTGTTTTATGTTTTTATGGTTGTTGTGTGTTTTATGTTCATATATTTTAGTAATTAAAAGTGTAAAGTAAGTTTGGTAGAACTAATTAAAGATTTTTAAAGTTATAATTTTTGGACAACTAATTCACCCCCCTCTCAATTGTCTTGTACATTAAACATGAAGAAATAGTGAATCTATAGTAGACTCTTAGATCTTCTTGTAGTCAAATCTACAACTCTAGCACCTCTCACCTACACACAAAAAATGGGAAAAATGTTTGGAGGAAGACGTTTCCCTCAATCAAAATCCTAAATAGGATTTAACCTTGAAATTAAATTGAAATTTCATAAAGGAAAAATAATTTTGTCAGTAGAAGAGGCTTGACAAAATTTTATACCTTCACAAGTGTTGTATTTCTCATGAAGATGCTTGAACCCTTGGATCTAGGATAGGAAATACATGAATGCAATAAAACATGCTAGGATCTAGACATTACTCCATATATTCCATGCTTGATGCTTGAATGAAGTGGATTTCTCCCTTAATGCCTGAATGCTTAAATTGAGTTGCAATTGTAAAAGATGGATTCTATTAAATTTATTAGAATCCAAAAATGAGGGGTGTTGGAGCTCTAAAATTCTGGATAAATTTTAGAGTGGCTAAATAAATTTTTCTCTAAGGCACAAGTCACTACCCCAAAAATGCTTTTGAAAGGGCCTACTTTGAATGCATGTAAAAAGAGACCCAGAGCTTGGACGGAGAAAATGCTTGGAGAGTGTGTTTAGCACCTTTCATCAAGAAATTATAGTGGGTTTCAACCTTCAAAATTCAGATTTGATGTGGTTTGGAGATAGTCATTTGGAGGTGTTGATCCAAATATGCACTTGTGCATGTTTGTAGTTGTCATTAAGTGACTCACTTTGACAGTTTGTATCTTTGGCCAGACTGATAACCATGATGTAAGGAGTGTTCCAAGGTGTTGTAGGCATGAAATTGAACCTCCATGCCAATTTTCAAACCCTTGTGAGTTTATATGACAAGTTTTCCAAAGTTATTCCATTTGTAATTTATTCTATTTCTCAGTGTCTGAAATGCAGAATTACAAAATGCCCTACTTTGAGGTCCCACAATGTGTACCTAGTTGAATGAAATAAAGAATTGAGTGTTACACTACATTCTAAACTTGGAAATGAACTCCCCTAAAGAGTTTTAGACTTTGGTCAATCCATTTGACCACTTTGCCTAACCCTATCCAAATATGATTTTTGCAATTTCACTGTGTTTAAGTTCAGAAAGTTTTGAAAGTGCTGAATTTGCAGATTAGTGTTGATTGACCAGTTGATCATCAGAGCGAGCTAATTGAAGTTCCATATTCCTTATGTGAAAATGAGTCCATATTCCAGGCTATAAGGATCTTATTTGATAGGTTTGTGAAGTCAAATCTAAAGGTGTTTTAAGCAGATGGGTAATGTTGATAGAAATGACTTTGCAAAGTAGTCATTTTTAGAGGATTGTAACTCCATATCAGATGGTTGTCTTGGGATGCTAGTTGTGGATATGTACTCCATGTATGAGAGTCTTCTATAAAAATATGGAATGGAGTCTTAGGGATTGTTTTTCCATTTGTTCAAAGTCATTTTCAGAACCAGTCTCCACTGTGTTTGGAAGTGTCTTTTCCAGTCTAAAATAAATGGTCAACTTCGGAGATTAAAATAGTCTGCCTTAGAAAGCATCATTCAGATATGTTTTTGCAGAGTGATAGTAAACATGAAATTCTCCATGTCTCTTAGATTTGAGTGCTATGGGAGGTCTTTTAGTCAGTTTTTAAAACTGGTTCAAGAGGCCTGTTGCTATTAATGAGATTAGTTTGCAGAAATATAAAGAGTGGTTTTAATGGTTGCTAGTTAAATTATTCATGGTCCAATTGCACAATGGGCTACATGTTGGTAAATTGAAGGTAAAATAATGTTCAACATGATGATTCACAAATCAAGTTTTAAAAGGATGTAGCACTGGATTCAATTTTCAGGGATATTCTGAGACAAGAAAAAGGAAAAGAAGGAAGTGGCCAAGGAACATAAATTTTTAATCAAGCTGTAGTGTGAATTTCATTTCAAGGAAAAGTGTCTATTTGTATCTAGTGCATTCCACATGACATCAATTTTTTTTGTAAGGAAATTGTTGTTTATAATGGAGGTATTGTTGGCCTTTTCTAAGGAACTTGTAGAGGAGGGGAAGGTCTGAGAATAAGCCTAGATGCTATTCCAGTGAATCCTTTATCCACAACATCAAGGTTGTGTACCAGGGTTGACCTTTTTTAGTTCGCATACGATTCTGACCAGTCATGGTTTCTAAAATTTGAAGGGCTCTTCCATGTATATGTCCTTCTACATGTCTCCATTTATAAATGCACCCAAAGCATAAACATAATGCCTCCCCTTTATGGCATTATTCTGATCTACTGCGCGTATGAGAAAAAAAGAGAAATGGTACATGAAAAGCTGTGAATGAAGTTTTAAAACTTTTAAATAATGTAAAGCTTCATTTTTTAAATGACTGCACAAGTATACATGGAGGAAAGGGTTTAGAAAATTAAAAGAAAAATGATGTTGCCAAGAAATTACGCATGAAACAAGGGAAGCTGTGCATTATATGAGATAATGAAAGCTTGCACATTGGCATTGTAAATGAATCCTAGGGAAGGCTATGCCAAGCACCAGAATGTTGCGTGGAGTTTCTATAGAGAGCCTGCACAATGTTTTGGGAGATGCTTGCAAATGATTAAAGAAAAATTCCTTCAGAGGTTGTACAGGGTTATGGAACAAGGACATTATAAAGTATCAAGAAAATGCAATACATCTATGCAAATTCTAGCTGGAGGATGCTGCGTAAGAGGTTGGAAGTAGACAAAAGGAAACTGGAGGCTGTGCAAGCCAATAGGGAGAAGTCTAGGCATTTATAAAATGTCAAAAAAAGCATCCCCTAAAGTCTGTGCAGGTAATAATCAAGGTAATGGAGTCTTAGCAAGCAGAAAATGGAGGTGTTGCACAAGAGTTAAAGGCTAAAGATATGTGCATTTTAGAAAGCAAAGCCCGCGCAATATGTAAACTAAGAAACAATACATAAAACAAAGAGTCTAAAAACTCAAAGCTAATTCCATTGGAAGGTGTATATGAAAAAGGGAAGCATGAGCATCATCTTTGAGCACGAGCCTGTGCATTGTCAAGAAGAAGGAGATTTCACAATATATGTTTGAAAGGCCTGCTCTATGTTTAAACATCCCCAAATTCCTATGTGATTCAAGTGGCATTAGATGTACTATGTAGGAGTTTAGGCAAGTTGCAATGTGAAAGAAGTGTTGCGTTTGGGAAAAGGGCTGTAAAAATTAATAAAACCATTATCCCACATTGGTGGGGAAATGGTATTAAACAATGTTTATAAGGTAAAGGACTCACACTAAATTTTGAAGAAAGAGCCAAGAGGCTCACTGGCGGGCCCCTTAGCCATGGGAATGCTGGGTTCACTGGAGGAGGTATAAAACATGTTATTGGGTTCATAGACAGGTAAAAATTTAAAATTTGTACAACCATATATCCCACATTGGTGGGGTGAGCATATTCTGAAGTCTTTAAGTACAAGAATGCTTGTATCATACTTTCAAGTGAAGAGTGGAGGCTCTTGGCGCCCATGTGCAGGAGGTACATCAGTTTTTGTGCTAAGGAAAGTGACTTCAAAAGGAAACATGTTTTTGGTAGGACCCACATGTAGAGGATATGGTGACATGTGGTAGACAAGCATCATTCTGAGATTCAGAGGTAGCAGTTAGTTGCCAGATCTCTAGACTTAACCGCGGTCAGGCCAAACATTTTGAGACTTGGAGATGACGGTTAACAAACCTCACACCAAATCTATAGATGCTTGCAGTTAAGTCCAAAACATTCTGAGTTTTAGCGTGAGCCGATGGATCAGATCAAGATCAAGTGATGTCTCCAAGTCTCAAGATAAACCCAGGGTTAGCAAAATGATTAAGAGATCTAGAGATAAGCTTGTCTTCCAATCTCCAGATAAACCTGAGATCAAAGTAGGGTTAAGGCTGAGTTTATTCAGAGATTCAGAGATCAAAGGCTTGTCTCCAAGTCTCTAGATAAACCTAGGGCCAGTGAAATGATTCAGAGTTCTAAAGGTAAGCTTTTCTCCCAATCTCTAGATGAACCTGGGGTTAAGGATGAGTTGAAGTCAAGTTTATTTAGAGATTCAGAGATCAAAGGCTTGTATCGAAGTCTCTAGATAAAACCAGGGTCAGGGAAATAATTCAGAGATATAGAGGTAAGCTTGTCTCCCAATCTCTAGATGAACCTGGGGTTCAAGTTGAGTTTATTCAGAGATTCAAAGGTAAGATCTTGTCTCCAAGTATCCAAATAAACTCAAGATTAGTAAAGACATTCAAAGATCTAGAGGTAAAGGCAATCACCTAATCTCTAGATAAACCAAAGGTCAAGAAACTCATTTAGAGATTGGGAGATAAAGGCAGTCTCTGAATCTCCAAATGAACCCAGGTAGACTTGAGAGTGAACCAACACATTACAAGTGGTAGAATCTTGTGAGTTCTGGGAAAAATATGCATAAAAGAGAGAAAATGCAAGACAAAAGTGTAGGGATAAATATATAAAGTGCAAGAATAATAAAAGAGATAAAATACTATAGTTTAAAGACAAATTTCAAAGACTAAATTTGCACAGAGACAAGAAATGTAAGATTTAAATTTGCACAGTCTTATAATGTTTTTAAAGCATTGCAAATGTATTTATTTTCAAAACATGGAGTATTCATGAGAGGCGATTTCCAAGAGAAGAATGAAATCAGATTCCAAAGAAATGCTTCAATATTTTGAGATTTTGAAGAGGAAAGTGGAATCAAGTTTGTTAAGCAGAATGATGGCAGTTCAAAGGCATTTCAAAGGAAAGAAAGCAAATCAGATTTTTGGAGAAAAGAAGATATTTGCAAAAGTTTCTTGAAAACACATAGGTGTCAGTTAGGGTTGATTTTGGTTTTCCCTTTCTCTATATCTTTTGTCTTCTCCATTGTTACATGTATGGTGAAATTAGTGTTGCTGGGCAGTTTTTTGATTCTGAGTCTATGTTCAAAGCTTTTGTCATTATGAATTATTGAAACAAAGGGATTTTAATGAAAATACAATAGGGATTCCTTTTGCATATATGTGATGTCTTTATGTGTTTGTCTTTGAATTCTTGTGTATTAAATTTTTAAGGCATTTTAAATACACTGGTTATAAGGTAACTGTGAGATTGTTTTTAAGTTTCTTTCAAGGAGAGAGTAAGTCTTAAGGGTAGTTTCAGAGAGTTCCAGACTTTCATGAGAATTTGATACATAGGTATGGGAATGAGAGGGTGAATTGTAAGGAATTTCACCTGGGTTCTGAGTGTGTTATTATTGATGAGTTTATGTGGATATATATTCTTTTGACTCTTTGGCCAATGAATAAGGCACTGGTCTATACTAGTCTAGCAATTATCATCATCAATCCATCAAAATATTGAACAATCTTTCATTTTCAGCTTAAGAGCATAGATGTCTAGGATCTATATTGAAGAATGTAGACATTATTGTTGATTCATTAAAGAACTAAATCCATTAGGTTAGCCTGCATGAGCCTCTAAGCTCGAAGAGAAGAAGGATGAAAATCCTTGATCCACTATATGATCTATTGAGAAATAATAAGTCAAGAGGTACACCTACCTGAGTCTGTGGAGCTTGAAGGAGGATCAAATCTACATCAATTAGTCATTTTACTTGCAAGAATAATGAGTTGGGAGTCATAGAGTCGAGCATTGATGCTTTTACAGATTCTGCAAGAAAAATTGCTAACAAATGGTGACTCTACTGGGGATAAAGATGAAATAGTCTTGTTGTGCTTTTCCAAAAATCTCTGGTGTTTTTTAAAGATTAAATCATATCTCAGATTGAGTTTTCCCATCCGAGTCATGCTAAAAAAATGATAACTCTACTAGGGATTAAAGATGAAATGGTTTTGTTGAGCTTTTTAGAAATTCTCTGGTGTTTTTAAAGTTAAATCAAATTTTAGATTGAGTTTTCCCATCTGAGTCACACTAACAAAATGACGACTCTATTGGGGATGAAATGGATTTTAGAAATAGATTTTTAAAGTTCATAAGGATTAATTTTCTGTTGTTTCATTTTTAGACCATTTTGTGAGATTTTATCCCATAATTTTTCTGGGTGGTGACTCTGTTAAACTTGGAGAATCGTAGGTGTTTTGTGCTAGTGTAAAATTTGTGACTATCAGTTGTTATATGAATTTTAAGATCAACAAGTTTAAGATGATTGTTTCCTTTCTTGGCTGAATCAACACCATAATCTGATTGTAAGAAAGAGAATCAAGAAATATAATCTAAAATTTGTTTCAGATCTATGTGTAAGAACAACCTGGAAGTGTTTTCATTGCAACGAAGTATAAATAAGATTTGCAGATATGTTGATTGGAACAAGCCCTGAATAGAAAGTAATTTCTAAATGGATTTTTCTATTAGAAATTTTTCCTCTACAAGGAAGTGGTGACTCTACAAGAAAAGAACCCATGGAGCTACAAAAGAGGCTCTAGATCTATCGTGTTTCCAGTCAAGAAGAAAAAAGAGTAGCAACTGCAGTTCTTGTCCAGGTATTTTAGTTTTTGGATAATTATTGCTCCATGAAATTCAGTTGTTAAAATTTTCCCTACTAAGTGGTCAACACTAATTGAAAGGGAAGAAGGAATAAGTTAGTAACCATGTCATGATTGATCGTGTTTTGAAGTTATGTACAAGTTGAAATATATAGTAAAATGTTTTCAAGCCTTGCATACTTTTAAATATAATTATGCCAAATAAGATGTCACAATAGTGTAGTAGACAAAGTTTCAACATTAAGTTGTATCCATCTCTAAATTTTGAAGGCATTCATGGTTACCCAAATACTTTTCCACCCAAAATCAGAGGAAAATTGCCAAGATTCAGTGGTGGGAGAGAGGAAAATGCTGAAAAGCATTGTAGAAAGTTCATGGAATTAATTGAGGATTTTGATATTAAATATGAGGATAGCGTTATGAGGTTGTTTATCCAATATTTGGTGGATGATGCAAGATGGTGGTTCTTTTTTTTTCTAGAATGTTCTATCTCTTCATGGGAAGAGTTAAGATCATCTTTTTTGGAGCAGTTTGGTGAAAAGGTTAATACAGTTGCAGTGATAAAGAATTTCATGGAGATACAAATAAAGAATGGTGAGTTGGTTCCTCCTTTCAATTTTAGATTTTCAAAAGTATTGGGTCAAATCCCAATGGAGTTCAGACCAAATGATTCTGTTTGTTTAATTGTTTATTTAGGGGCATTTGGTAAAAAGATGAGCTACTTGTTAAGAGATAAAAAGATTAAAACCTTGCATCATTCTTTTATGATAGCAGTAGATATTGAAAATAATTTAAGGTATGGAATCATCCCAAGGGGTTTTCCACCTACTAGTGATCATTGTCATAATGTATCAAATGCACTAGATAGGTATGGATCAAGAAATGAAGATCAATGTCAATATGTTTTCATGCCTGCTAATTTTAATAACCACGCTTTAAATTATGTTTCAAAACAAAATGTGAGTGAAGAACGTATTCTGAAAACAATAGTTGCCCCTCATGTTGGTGTGAACATGGTTAGTGAAGAATTTTATAATGTTCTTAAAGAAGAGATAGATATATACAGTGACTACACACCTAATTAATTGCAAACTATTTATTCTAGTTGTGGGGCTATAGAGATAAATTGTTTGTAGTCAAATGTGGAAAGTAAAGAGGGGGCAGGTGTTTTATCAAATCATGATTTTGAAGCCCCTAATGAGGACATTTTATTAGACTTTGCTGATGCTGAATCTGATTATGCTATTGATAATGATGACTATTATGATGATGATGAAATCAATGAGTATTAAGACATTGAAGATGAATCTATGGTTGACAATATTTCCATTGAGTCTGTATATTTTTCTCCTTTTCAGCACAATAGTGTAGATTTCTTGTCTCAGTTTAAGGAAGATTTTTGTGAACAACAATGCGATGACTATGATGGAGATGAAAGTTGTTGTGGGCATTCCTTCGCATGAAAAGATATGAGCCAAGAAGTTTCAATCCTTGGTTCTAATGAGGAAGATTTTTCTCAAACCATGTTTTTGTCACATGGGGATGTCCAAGAAGATATTTGTGAGGAATTGGTTGAGGAAGAGGATTCATGGAGCCACAATTGCCTTGATTTTTGTGAAGATAAAGTGATGGTTTATATGCAGCCTTGTGAAAAGGAGGAAGACTTTTCATGTGTTGGAGATGATTACGAGGATGCTGATTTGATTAAAACAATAATGAATTCTTTTTCTTCAGTTAACAATGATGATAATATTGATTTTTCAATTTGTATGCTTGCATCCCGTGACTTTTCATGTGAATTTGTTGATTCTAAGAGGCATAAGGATTTTTATGAGCCAAATTATGAGACTCTGGTACCTCAAAGTGTTTTTGAAAGTTTTTCAATGTGTGAGTTTCCAGCCTTAGATAACATTATGCTAGCTTATCAAATGGATAGTGTTTCTATTCATGATGGATCCATAAATAATTTTGGTAATGTAGAGGATGGTCTCAATCATAAATCTAAAATTATGGATTCTCTAGACAATGAAAATGAATATAAAATTTCTACTCGTGGGTCAATGTTAGATTTATATGAACTGACTTATGAAAGTTTTCATGAAAGTATCTCCTATGTTATGGAGATTAAATCTGATTTTGCATTTGAATCAGAAATGGATGTCAGCCTATTTGATGTTAACATTGATAGTATTGATATTGTTAATAGTGTAGAATCAATTTTTTTATCAAGAGGAAACTACTAATGCTAATAGTATTTCCTATAACATTGATTATATCAAGGAAATGTGTGTCAAGATGAGGATATGTATAATGAACTGCCTGCTGATTTATTGGAACCACATTTTGAAATGTTTTGTGTGAAGTGGAAAGAGGCTTCAGATTTTACATCAAATTATTTATTTTAGCTTGTGGTATGTTCATTTTTGCAAGAATGGGATGTAAAGACTGTTGATGCATTATTTTTTAAAGATATTGAAATAAATCAGCAAGGGTGTATCAACTATCAGACAGAAAATGAGTCTTTTCTTTTTCCAGTCTAGCATGTTGATGTTTCTTGCGATGAACTGAATATGAAGTCATAAGTTGTAGTTAATCATGATTCCTTTGAGTGCTTGTGTGATGTACATAGGGTCAAATTTGAAAAAATTCCCTTTGAAATCCAAGCATGTGTTGAAGTAAATCAACATGTTTCCAGCTATGTGATGGAGTTAGAATCCATGTCTTCTCGACTAGTTAAAATTTAAAAAAAAATGTGACAGCTTGGTGTTATATAATGATCAACACATTCAGTACCTTTATGATTTACCAATGCCTAATCATAGTAAGGGTGATAGTTATTTTTTATTTAATGTGCTAAAGATTAGTAACATTGTGTTTGATCAAGCAGATGAAAGTGATGATTTCAGTTTATCTTTGATGCATAGAAATGAAATCAGATTTTTGATATGTATAATGAACTGCCTGCTGATTTATTGGAACCACATTTTGAAATTTTTTGTGTGAAGTGGAAAGAGGTTTCAGATTTTACATCAAATTATTTATTTCAGCTAGTGGTATGTTCATTTTTGCAAGAATGGGATGTAAAGACTGCTGATGCATTATTTTTTAAAGATATTGAAATAAATCAGCAAGGGTGTATCAACTATCAGACAAAAAATGAGTCTTTTCTTTTTCCAGTCCAACATGTTGATGTTTCTTGGGATGAACTGAATATGAAGTCATAAGTTGTAGTTAATCATGATTCCCTTGAGTGCTTGTGTGATGTACATAGGGTCAAATTTGAAAAAATTCCCTTTGAAATCCAAGCATGTGTTGAAGTAAATCAACATGTTTCCAGCTATGTGATGGAGTTAGAATCCATGTCTTCTTGACTAGTTAAAATTTTTTAAAAAATGTGACAGCTTGGTGTTATATAATGATCAACACATTTAGTACCTTTATGATTTACCAATGCCTAATCATAGTAAGGGTGGTAGTTATTTTTTATTTAATGTGCTAAAGATTAGTAGCATTGTGTTTGATCAAGCAGATGAAAGTGATGATTTCAGTTTATCTTTGATGCATAGAAATGAAATCAGATTTTTGATAGGAGTAAGTGCTAATTTCAATTGTGAAAGGCCTTGAGGCTATTTTTAAATGATGTATATTTGTGCAGTTTCTTTGCTTTTAGTCGTGTGTGGTGTTTAGTTATTAATAAGGATCCTAGTTTTTGAAGACAAAAAGAAGAGAGGACAAATTTTGATTTATTTTTGTGATTGGTCTGCTATACCAAGAGATTCTAAGTCCTCTGCATGCCCACATGGGACATGCATCCCCAATTAGAGTCACTTTTGGAGCTCTAAAATTTTGGATAAATTTTAGAGTGGCTAAATAAATTTTTCTCTAAGGCACAAGTCACTACCCCAAAAATGCTTTTGAAAGGGCCTACTTTGAATGCATGTAAAAAGAAAGCTAGAGCTTGGATGGAGAAAATGCTTGGAGAGAAATTTAAACACCTTTCATAGACAAATTATAATGGGTTTCAACCTTTAGAATTTAGATTTGATGTGTTTTGGAGATAGTCATTTGGAGGTGTTGATCCAAATCTGCACTTGTGCATGTTGCAGTTGTCAATAAGTGACTCACTTTGATGGTTTGTATCTTTGGCCAGACTGATACCCATGATGTAAGGAGTGTTACAAGGTGTTGTAGGAATGAAATTGAACCTTCATGCCCATTTTCAGACCCCTGTGAGTTTATATGACAAGTTTTCCAAAGTCATCCTGTTTGCAATTTATTTTGTTTCTCAGAGTCTAGAATGCAGAATTACAAAATGCCCTACTTTGAGGTCCCACAATGCGTACCTAGTTGAATGAAATAAAGAATTGAGTGGTCCCCTACATTATAAACCTAGAAATTAACTTCCCTGAAGATTTTTAGACTTTGGTCAATCCATTTGACCACTTTGCCCAGCCCTTTTCAAATTTGAATCCTGCAATTTCAATGTGTTTAAGCTCAGAAAATTTTGAAAGTGTTGACTTTGCAGATTAGTGTTGGTTTACCAGTTGATCATCAGAGTGAGATAATTGAAGTTCCATATTACTTATATGAAAATGATTCCATGTTCAAGGTTCCAGACTATAAGGGTCTTATTTGATAGGTTTGTGAAGTCGAATCTAAAGGTGTTTTATGCAGATAGCTAGTGTTGACAGAACTGACTTTGTAAAGTAGTCATTTTCATAGTATTGTAACTCCATATCAGATGGTTTTCTTGGGATGCCAGCTGTGGATCTATACTCCATGTATGAGAGTATTTTATAAAAATTAGGAGTGGAGTCTCAAGGATTATTTTTTCCATTTGTTCAAAGTCATTTCCGAAACCAGTTTCCACTGTGTTTGCAAGTGTCTTTTCCAGTCTGAAATAAACGGTCAACTTCAGAGATTAAAATAGTCTTCCTTAGAAAGCATCATGGAGATATGTTTTTTCAGAGTGATAGTAAACATGAAAGTCTCCATGTCTCCTAGATTTGAGTGCTCTGGGAGGTCTTTTAGTCAGTTTTTAAAACTGGTTCCAGAGGCCAGTTGCTATTAATGAGATCAGTTTGCAGAAATATAAAGAGTGGTTTTAATGGTCACCAGTTAAATGCTTCATGGTCCAATTTAATAATGGGCTACATGTTGTTAAATTGAAGGTAAAATAATGTTCAACATGATGATCCCCAAATCGAGTTTTAAAAGGGCATGGTACTGGATTTGATTTTCAAGGATAATTTGAGATAAGAAAAATGAAAAGAAGGAAGTGACCAAGGAACAAATTTTTTTAATCAAGTTGTAGTTTCAATTTCATTTCAAGGAAAAGTGTCTATTTGTATCAAGTGCTTTCCACATGGCATCAATTTTTGTTTTAAGGAAATTGTTGTTTATAGTGGAGGTATTGTTGGTCTTTTCTAAGGAACTTGCAGAGGAGGGGAAGGTCTGAGAATAAGCCCAGATGCTATTCCAGTGAATCCTTTATCCACGAAATCAAGGTTGTGTACCAGGGTCAACCTTTTTTAGTTTGCATAAATTTCTGATCAGTCATGGTTTCTAAAATTTGAAGGGCTCTTCCATCTAGATGTCCTTCTACATGTCTACATTTATAAATGGGCCCAACGCATAAACATAATTCTTCCCCTTTATGGAATTATTCTGATCTACTGCGAGTATGATAAAAAAAGAGAAATGGTACATGGAAAGTGATGAATGAAGTTTTAAAACTTTCAAACATTGCAAAGCTTTCCTTTTTAAATGACCGCGCAAGTAAACATGGAAGAAAGGGTTTAGAAACTTGAAAGAAAAATGAAATTGCGCATGAAACAAGGGAAGCTGTGCATTATATGAGATGATGAAAGCTTGCACATTGGCATGGTAAATGAAACCCAGGGAAGGCTACACCAAGCACCAAAATGCTGTGTAGAGTTTCTGCAGAGAGCCTGCATAGTGTTTTGGGAGATGCTTGCAAATGATTAATGCAAAATGCCTTCAGATGTTGTACAGGGTTATGGAACAAGGACATTATAAAGTATCAAGCAAATGCAATGCATTTGTGAAAATGCCAGCTGGAGGATGTTACGTAAGAGGTTGGAAGCAGACACAAGGAAACTGGAGGCTACACAAGACAATAGGGAGAAGTATGGGCATTTATAAACTATCAAACAAAGCATCCCCTAAATTCTGTGCAGGTAATAAGAAAGGTAATGGGGTCTTAGCAAGTATAAAATGGAGATGTTTCACATGAGTTAAAGGCTAAAGATCTACACATTTTAGAAATAAAACCCCGCCCAGTATGTAAACTAATGAACAATGCATAAAACAAAGAGTCTAAAACCTCAAAGCCAATGCCATTGGCAGGTGTATATGAAAAAGGGAGGCCTGCACATCATTTTTGAGCAAGATCCTACATATTGTATATAAGAGGAGATTGCACAATATATGTTTGAAAGGCCTTCTCTATGTTTAAACATCCCTAAATGCCCACGCGAGTCAAGTTGCATTTGAGGTGCTGCGCAAGGTTTTAGGAAAGTTACAATGTGAATCGAGTGTTATGTTTGGGAAAAGAGATGTAAAAATTAATAAAACCATTATCCCACATTGGTGGTGAAATGATAGTAAACAATATTTATAAGGTAAAGGACTCACACAATAGTTTGAAGAAAGAGCCAAGAGGCTTACTAGAGGGCCCCTTAGCTAGGGAATGCTGGGTTCACTAGAGGAGGTATAAAACATATTTTTGGGTGCACAGATAGGTAAAAATTTAAAATTTGTAAAACCATATATCCCACATTGGTGGGGTGAGCACGTTCTGAAGTCTTTAAGTATAAGAATGCTTGCATCATGCTTTGAAGTGAAGAGTGGAGGCTCTTGGTGCCTGTGTGCAGGAGGTGCCTTGGTTTGTATGCCAAGCAAGCAAATTTAGAAGGAAACATGTTTTTGGTAGGACCCACACATAGAGGAGATGATGACATGTGGCAGACAAGCAACATTATGAGATTTAGAGGTATCGGTTAGTCATCAGATCTCTAGACTTAACTGCATTTAGGCCAAACATTTCAAGAATTGGAGATGATGGTTAACAAGCCTCACGCTAGATCTCTAGATGATGGAGGTTAAGTCCAAAACATTCTAAGATTCAACATGAGCTTTCAGATCAGATCAAGATCAATGGCTCTCTCCAAGTCTCCAGACAAACCCTGGGTTAGCGAAATGATTCAGAGATCTAGAGGTAAGCTTGTCTACCAATCTCCAGATGAACGTGAGGTCAAAGTGGAGTTAAGGTTGAGTCTATTCAGAGATCAAAGGCTTGTCTCCAAGTCTCCAGATAAACCAAGGGTCAGCAAAATGATTCAGATTTCTAGAGGTAAGCTTGTCTCCCAATCTCTAGATGAACCCGGGGTTAAGGATGGGTTCAAGTCAAGTTTATTCAAAGATTCAAAGATCAAAGGCTTGTCTCCAAGTCTCTAGATAAACCTAGGGTCAGTGAAATGATTAAGAGATATAGAGGTAAGCTTTTCTCCCAATCTCCAGATGAACCTAGGGTTCAAGTTGAGTTTATTCATAGATTAAGAGGTAAGAGCTTGGCTCCAAGTCTCCAAATAAAATCAAGGTTATTAAAGGCATTTATAGATCTAGAGGTAAAGGAAATCTCCCAATCTCCAGATAAAGCCAATGTCAAGAAACTCATTCAAAGATTAGGAGATAAAGGCAGTCTCTGAATCTCCAAATGAACCTAGGTATACTTGAGAGTGAAACAACACATGACATGTGGAAGAATGTAGTGATTCTGGGAAAAATATGCATAAAAGAGATAAAACACTATAGTTTAAAGATAAATTTCAAAGATTAAATTTGCACAGAGACAAGAAATGTAAGATTTAAAATTGCAGTCTTATAATGTTTTTAAAACATTGCAAATGTATTTATTTTCAAAACATGAAGGAGTATTCACGAGAGGAAATTTCCAAGGGCGGAATGATATCAGATTGCAAAGACATGCTTGAAGATTTTCAGATTTTGAATAGGCATGTGGAATCAAGTTTGTTAATCAGAATGATTTCAGTTCAAAGGCATTTCAAAGGAAAGAAATCAAATCAGAGTTTTGGAGAAAAGAAGATATTTGAAGAAGTTTCTTTCAAACAGACAGGTGTCAGTTAGGGTTGATTTTGGTTTTCCCTTTCTCTATATCTTCTATCTTCTCCATTATTATAAGGATGGTGAAATTGATGCTGCTGCGCAATTTTCTGATTTTGACTCTATGTTCAAAGCTTTTGTCATTATAAATTATTGAAACAGAGGGATTTTAATGAGAACACAGTAGGGATTCCTTTTGCATATTTGTGATGTCTTCATTTGATTGTCTTTGAGTTCTTGTGTATTAACTTTGTAAGGAATTTTAAATACACTGGTTATAAGGTAACTGTGAGATTGTTTTTAAGTTTCTTTCAAGGAGAGAGTAACTCTTAAGGGTAGTTCAAGAGAGTTCCATACTTTCATAAGAATTTGATACATAGGTATGGGAATGAGAGGGTAACTTGTAAGGAATTTCACCTGGGTTCTGAGTGTATTATTATTAATGAGTTTTTGTGGTTATATCTTCTTTTGACTCTTTGCCCAATAAATAAGGCACTAGTCTCTATTGGTCTAGCAGTGATCATCATCAATCCATCAAAATATTGAGCAATCTTTTATTTTCTACTTAAGGGCATAGATGTCTAGGATCTGTATTGAAGAATGTAGACATTATTTTTGATTCATTAAAGAAATGAATCCATTAGGTTATCCTGCCTAAGCCTCTAATCCTGAAGAGAAGAAGGATGAAAATCCTTGATCCCTTTTCTGATTTATTGGGAAACAATAAGTCAAGAGGTACACCCTGTTAGGTCATTTTCCTAAACTTCCTTTCCAAGATTTTGTGTAGAGCTCTATGGTGGCTTTTCAGAAGTTGTGGAGTCTTTCCTTCTTGTTTCTTGCATGTTTTTGTTGCAGAGAGTTTTTGTGGCCATGTTACTTTCCTTTTATGTTGCCTTTGTGGAGTCAATATAGTCGCTGAGGTCTCTGAGTCTTCCCTGGTTCATTTTTTGAAGAAATGCCCTAGGTCTAATATCCCACATTGGTCATGTCATAAAGTGCTTTAATGTTTTTATATCCCAGCCCATAGTTGTTAAGTGTCGAAAGGCAAGTGCCTTTTTGGCCGACAGTTTGTGAAGTGTTGCGATTAAGTGGTTTCCAAATGGTGGATAGATGGATAAATTTTGGTGGTCCCATGCCAGATATTCTTGGATGGTGATGTGGATGAGGATGAAAGGTGGCAGCAAGGCATGATTACATGGTCTAAGTCAGCATAGGTCTAGTCGGATCGCGTGGTAGTGCGGAGGTGACATGTGGCAGGTCTGATAGGTGACGAGCTAGGTTTAATGGATACTTGGCAAGGTTCCAGCGAGTGAGATGGTGCCATGTGGTATAGGTCAGCAAGGTGGTTGAGTGGACTGAAAGGTGGACCAAATCAATGGATGACACCAGGTGGTATATGGATGAGGTTTGTGAAGGCCAGATGAAGATCCAATAGTAATGCGCTACTATACAAAGGCAAGTTGCAAGGATGTTAAGCATCATGCGGTGATGAAATGGGTGACATGTGTCCCAAAATGGTAGTAAAGGAGTATGGTGCTTGCACTTGAAAAGGAAAGATAGGTGTTTTAGAGGACCAATAGAAAGATACTATGTGGTGGTTAATAGGAATTGACCAGGGTTAAGTAAATTCCTTTTAAATTTTTCCTCCAATGACTAAAGTGTATCATTGAATGTGTTCTAAAAGGATGATAAGATTTGAATCTTGACCGTTGATGTCTTTTTTGGTGCCACCTGTGACCATTTGAGTGGAAATTCAAAATTTTAAATCTTTTTTTGCAGGGTTTTCACGCCAAACAAAATATTTTTTATCTCGGTGTGCCATTAATGCTTTAATACGATCTTTAGATCATTTTTTCATAGCTATAGAGCCATGTTTGGATGGAGATTCGGTAGTGCTGGGAAAATTTATGTGTAAGGTGATGTTATTGGGTTTTTGATCAGATTGCTTCTTCTTGGGGCCACCTGGTATTTTCTTCATTAATGAGAGCATTACTTGTATCATGACTTTGGTTCCTTTTCGCCATCAGAAGTATTGTTTTGCATTCAAGGGAGTTCTTCCTATTGCTTCCATATCAGATTTGCATTGAACAAAGGGAAGATTTCTAGGGTTTCAAATTGATTTTAGAATTAGATATTTGTATTGAGTGGTTGTAACCCTAACCCTAAATGGTCAGATTCTTGTTGAATTATTATTGATATAAAGGAATTTTCAAGACCATTTAGAGGGGCTGGAGAACTGGGAGAAATAAAAAAGAGCATTAGGCTTATATTTCATTTCTAATCTAGGATATAGAAAATGTAATTTCAGATTGTGTCAAGACAGAATTGAAAGTTAGTTCATATTTTTCATGTTGTCATGTTGCATATCTCCTTGTCATACTGATTCAGGAACTAGTTTCATCATACTTAACATATGTTTTCTCAGAATTAAGTCTCTCCTTTGTGATTATTCACTAAATTGTAAGTTTTATGACTTACTAGATAAGTTTTGCTTGTGCATATGTGTGTTCCATAGGTATTTTATTTTAGGTAAAACTAATCCCTTTGGAAATTTCATAGATTTAGTTTGGATATCTATTTGAGGATCTTGTAGTGTGTAATCTTGATAATTCTTATGTTCATGGCTTTGAATCTTTGCCTATAAAGTGTTTCACTTTCAGTATTATATTTAGGATTTAGCCCAATGGATAAGGCACTAATCTAGGATTAGTATTTTTATTATGATACATATCTAAATGGTTTGGCTATATTCTGTCCCTAAATTTAAACAAAACTCATTCACAAGTTCTTTACTATTACAGTTGTTCTTCTTATTCCACCCATGGTAGTGAAGAGTCAATGAATGCTAGGTTGGCATTTAGTACTTACTTTCCATTAATCTGTTGTTTAAAATCTAGAGACTAAAGTCGTTATAAAGAGTAGAGTTTAGTCTAGATTAGGTGCACCTGCCTTGGTTTTTTAGAGCCAGAAGTGTAGAGGGAAGTCTTATCCCTATAGTTAGTCCAGTTTTCCTACAGAGCTTCTATACTTGGAACTAACCATTCCTAACATATGTCTCAAGGCATATTGGTTTCTCTAGTTAACATAAACATTTTCAAACACTAACAAGATGGTGACTCTACTGGGGACAATACAGTAAATTGCCTTAACGAGCTAGTAAGTTGATCATTAGAAGTATAGAGTTACTCAAGATTCACCTTTCTCCCTATTTTGCCTTGTGAGTTCTCTATTTGCAATTAATCATATTTTTAAGTGTTGTGATCCCAACTTGTGTTGGGTGGCAACTCTGAGTATCTCAACAATAGTGCTGAGTATTAAAATCATTTTGTCACACACTTTCCATTATGAGTTATAAAAGTACCAGGGCTTGGTCAAGGAAACATATTGAAGATAGGTTGGGGGATGATGTCCCAACTACATCTAATTTTGATCAGCAAATTAGAATGAAAGACAATAGAAGACTCCCTCAAATCAAGAGGCAAAAGGAAGTCAATAGAGAAAGAAGACTAGTCCAACGCAGCCAGGAGGGTAATGCATCTGAATATAAAGAGGCTGCAGATTTGGGACTCTAGGTATAAATGAAGATCATAGCTCTCCTGATGAAAGAGAGGAGGAGGAATCTGACACCACCCTCCCAAATTTAGAGGATCTTGATGAAGAGGCTACTGAGATGAGAAAATAAATCTAGAAGAGGTTTTCTCTTAGACGGGAAAGAGTAAAAGAAAAGGAAAGATATCATAAGAAAAAATATGATCAGGAATGAGAAATTAAGGAGGAAATTGTTGAAGATCGATGCAATGAGTTATCTATATGAGCCTCAAAATAATTAGGAGGAGCCTCTCATTACTCAAGCTGTTGATCGTCAAGCCCCTTAAGATAAGGGAAAGAAAGGAATGGAAGGGGTTAAAATAAAGATCCCAAGTCTTTCAAAGTCCCAGTTGATCAGATGTCTAAATTGGATATGGATCTTGAAAGAGCTAGAGTTGAAAAGGAGATTATAGCTAAAGAACTTGAGAAGGCAGAATTGGAGGCTGCTACTTTGGAGATGAAGAAGAAGGCTAATTTTGTTAGAAAAACAACAAGGCCTGTTCATCTAGGTACTAAAGTAGATACAACATCAAATACTAAAGCCTCTACTTCTCAAGACAAAACTACATTTAAGGGAAACTCCACTTATGCAGAAAGGTACAAACAATTTTCTTTTCATAATATCCTTGGCTATCTTAATGAAGTTCCAAGTAAACTTAGAGATAAGCTTCCCAAGTTTGCTGGGAATAATATAATTACATGTGAAGAACATTTGAAAAATTTTAAAGACATGATGGATGATTGTGACATTTCACATGAGGATGTATTAATGAAAATTTTTATTTAGTCTTTAGTAGAGGATACTAGGTATTGGTTTAGAGGGTTACCCTACAATTCTATAGGGTCAATAGATGAACTAGTTGATTGCTTTAAGGAGAAATATGGTGATAAGACCAATGAAGGATTCATGTTAAATGAATTCAATAATATAAAAAATAATCAAAATGAAGATGTTGTAGAGTTAAACATAAGATTTCAAAGAGCTATGCATAAACTTATTTAGGTTATGAGACTTGATGACAAAGTTTTTATAGCTACTTATATTAATGCATTTGATTCTAAGATGGCATACCTCCTGAGAGACAAAAACCCAATGACTATAAGAGAATCTTGTAAGACAACTATCAATATAGAAATAAATAGGAGGGTATCTAATAAACTAAGTAGAAGGGATGATGGGAAGTTTTTTAAGGAGTTGGATAAACATACAAATGCTAAGCCTAATGAAGAGGTCAATACGAAGAAGATTTTGAATGCAATAAAAAACCTAAAGCCATGAGAGAGTAAGAATCCTAGAGCTCCAAATAACAACATGCAATCCTAGAATGGTTTCAATCAACAACCTAAGATGTAGAATTACCCATACAATACCCAATGGAAGGATGGTAAGCCCATTATTACACAAAGGATAGAGAATCCAAACAAGTATACCCCTGATCCTCTTCAGAGAAATTCAGCTAACATGAGTAGTGATAATTACTAGTGTGATGAGTGTGAATCTCCCCACAATCTAGATAATTGTGCTATTGCTTAGAAGATGTATCAGGGGCAGACCCAACAAGAAAGAGAGGATGAGAAAAAGCTATATGATGATGTTGAGAATGCAATGGCTCATGCAAATTTGAAAAGTGAAGAATCTGATGATCAGGGTCAAAGTCAGGAGTTGTTTTCATCAGATGAAGAAGAGTTTGATGACCACACTGATGTGGAAAATCCCCTTTCATTTGAGGAAAAGGAAGCAGACATTAATAAAATAAGGTGTAATGCTGCAGGAGGAAAATAGCCCTTTATGGATAGAAGAAATTTAGATGTAGAAAGGGATAGGATTACAAAGAACTTGGTTTCTCAAGCACAGAGTAAGTACAATTTGAGGAATAGGACAGTTGGTAGTGTAGATGGTACACCAGCTAGTATGTTTATTACAAGTGAAAAAGCAAGTCCTAAGTTGACACTAGAGAAAGAAACAACTACAGAGAATATGAAAAGGATAAAGGTAGGAACAAAAGATAAACTAAGCAATATAAATATTTTCCATAAGGTTAAAGTGAAGACATTGAATATGAATCCATCTTCTATCCAAAAAAATGCTGAAGAATTTGAGCCTAGTTTGGGTACTAAAAATGAGGATAGAAGTATTGATGTTACCGAGCAAGACATTTCTGATATTATGTATAATCATGTTGACATGGGACAGTTGATTTCAAAAATCACATTCAGATTTCCACTTTTAGAAATGACGAGAATTCATGACCACAGGAGAAACCTTTGACATGGATAAATAGTGTTTCTACCACAAGATCTCTAAAATTAGAAATGGAGGAGAAGAAAAAGAATAGTAAGGAGAAGCTTGATACAAAGGGAAAAGAATTCGATGAAATTTTTTCTAAGATCCATCAAATTTTCCTAAATACTAATCATGTCAATCCTCCTTTAGGTGTTGTGGATCCCTTTTTCTTAACATTGATTATTAATGATAAAATTCTCAATAATTGTATGATTGACTCAGGAGCATCAAACACAGTCATGCCTGTAGAAATAATTAAATTGATGGGACTATAGGTAGATAATCCTCAAGATGTCAAGCAACAGATTCAAGAGAAGTTTCTATTATAGGTACTATTAAGGCTTTTCCTTATACACTTGTATTTCTAGAAAAGATATTGAGTGTTCTAGTAGTTGATATTCCACCTCAATATGGAATGTTGCTATCTAGGAAATGGAGTGCCTTAATGGGAGGGAGTATCCAGTGTGATTTATCCTTTGCAACATTTGACATAGCTGGTATGAATGTCAAGGTATTTAGAGAAGTTGAGGAGAATGAAGATGAAGCAATGAATTGTTTCTTGGATACTGACATTGGATCTTTTCAAGTGAAAGATAGTAAAATGGATGTCAAACTTATGCTACTATCAGAGGAGAAGGAAAATCTTGTAGATAAAACTTATTTATGGACAATTTACTTTGATGGTGCAAAATCAAAAGAAGGAGCTGGTGTAGGAGTGTTACTAATAGCTCCTAGTGGTAAGACATACAAATTCTCATTTTCTCTATTGTTTACTTGCACTAATAATATTGCAGAATATGAGGCTTTGCTAATAGGACTGAGATTAGTTGTAAAACATAAGATCAGATGTATTAGATTCATTGGGGGCTCTAAGTTGGTGGTTTCTCAAATAAGATATAAGTATGCTTCAAAGAATCAGAGGCTAAAACAATATAGGAATGTTGTTTGGGATGAAATTGAAAACTTTGATGCATTTGGCATTGAGTGGATGGACAGAAGTCAAAATAAGATGGAAGATCTACTGGCTAATATTGCTTTGAGGCTCAAGGACCTTAATTTTGCATGAATTTCTAGAATAGAGATTCAATCTAGACCATCCATTCCAAAAAATGTTGAAAGCTGGTAGGTCTTTGATGATGACATGGATATTTTGAGATTCCTATCTTGTGAATCAAATCTTGGTGAAAAAGAGTTGGAATTTACTGGTTTTTTGAAAACTATAGATGGGAAAGATAACATTATTGGAAGGGAAATCCTTTGATTGAAGTAAAATAAGGTACCCAAAGGTTTGGTTGTACTTGAGAGAGCTTTTGATAAAAAAGACAAATATTTATCAGTGACCATGGTTAGCAAACCTAAGGACTTGGAGGAGATAAACTTGGGAACCAATCAAGATCCTAAAAAGGTATATATTGGAAAGAAGTTGTCCCCCAAGCTTAGAGATTCATTGGTAAATATTCTTAGAAAATATAGACATGTTTTTGCATGGTCTTATGATGATTTAAAGGCATATAAAGAAGATTTATTTCAGCATGAGATTCCATTGAAAGAAGGCACTAAGCCTTTCAGACAAAAGTTAAGACCTGTTAATCTCACTCTAGCACCCAAGATGCAAGATGAGTTAAAAAAGATGAGGGATGCTAGAATTATAAATCCTATAACGCATTCAAATTGGGTATCAAATTTGGTACTAGTAAGAAAGAAGAATGGAGATATCAGATTGTGTGTTGACTTTAGAAACCTTAATATTAAGTCTTTGAAGGACAATTATGGATTGGCCAACATGGAAGAAATGTTGTAGAGAGTCACAAGGTCTTAAATGATGTCCTTGTTGGATGTTTTTTTAGGATATAATCAGGTCAAGATCAAGGAATCTGAACAATTCAATACTGGATTCACCACACCCTGGGGAACTTATGTGTATGTTAGGATGCCCTTTGGTTTGACAAATGTTGGAGCTTCTTTCCAAAGAGCAATGGATGTGGCATTTGCAGATTTTATAAACAATTTTTTGGCAGTCTATCAAGTTGATCTTACTACCTATTCATTAAAAGAAGATCAACACTATGATCATCTTGAAAAGATCTTTGTAAGAGCCCTAGAGTATGGGGTCTCCTTTAAACCAAAGAAGTGTGTTTTTGTGGTGACAAAGGGAAATATTTTATGACACATTGTCTCTAAAGATGGAGTTAGAATTGACCCTGAGAGGGTAAGTGCAATTGATAAAGTACCTCAGCCCAATAATGTCAAGGGTATTCAGTCTTTCTTTGGACAAATGAACTTTTTGAGGAGGTTTGTTACAAATTTTGAAGAAACTTGTTTTCCAATCTCAAAGATGATGAAGAAAGGAGCTAAAGTGGAATGGACTCAAGAAGCATGTAGGGATTTCACAGATGTTAAGTAGGATATTAAAGATACCCCTATTTTGAGGACCCCTGATTATACTAAGCCACTTTAGATTTTCTCCTTTGATTCTTATAACACTATTGGTACAGTACTATTGTAGAAAAATTCAAAAGGCTATGAGCAGCCTATTTATTTTTTTCACTAAGTCCTTACAGGAAGCGTAACTAAAATATAATATTATGAAGAAACAAGCCTATCCTTTGTCCAAGGCCATTAAAGCGTTTAGATGCTATTTGATAGGGGCAACTATAGTTGCTTATGTGCCAAGTGTTGTTATGAAGGAAATTTTAGTTCAACAAGAGGCCTCAGGGAGGAGATGTAGATGGATCAACAAGATCCAAGAGTTTAATATTGACATCCATATCACCAAGTTGGTAGGGGGTCTAGGAATTTCTAAACTCATGGCCCAAAGCAATTTGGATGCAAATCATATTGATATGCTAGAAGAGGAGTAGAGACCTTATATTTGTGATATGGATTGTTTTGATTGGTACAAAGACATCATTGCATACTTCTAGAAGATGGTGTTGCCCCTTGATATGAATGATAATAAAAGGAGAACAATAAAGTTGCATGAGCTAAACTATGCAATAATTCAAGGACAATTATGGTGGAGAAGCAGTGAAGGAGTATTGCTTAAATGTGTTGATTATGACAAATTTGAGTATCTCTTAAAAGAAATGCATAATGGTGCATGTGGTGGAAATTACATGGTTAAGACTACTCCCCATAAGATTATCAGATCTAGTTTTTGGTGGCCAACAATCTTCAAAGATGCTCACCAATATGTTAGAAAATGTGATGCTTGCTAGAGGTTTTCAAGCAAGTTAAATTTTGGTGGGAATCTTCCCTTGAAGCCTGTTACAGTTGAGGCACATTTTTAGAAATGGGGAATGGATTTCATACGAGAAATCCCTACTAAATATAGTGGAGGTCATTCATGGATCCTAGTGGTAACTAATTATTTTACCAAGTGGGTGGAAGTGATTCCCACTAGAAGATCCACAAGTAGGGTTGTGTTTGATTTTGTAATGTAAAACATGTTGACTATATTTGGATGTCCAAAGAGTATTGTGGTGGATAATGCTATGTGTTTTAGATCAGAGGAATTCATTAATGTTTTGTCAAAAATATGGAATTTAGATTTCTTATTCTTCCCCATATCACCCACAAGGGAATGGTCAAGCTAAATCTAGTAATAAGAGCTTAATAAAGATTATCAAGAGAATGTTGGATGCAAATAAGAAAGATTGGGATTCAAAGTTGCAGTTAGCACTATGGGCTGATAGAGTAACAGTCAAGAAAGAAATTGGTTGTGCACCTTTTGACTTAGTATATAGTAGCGATGCCAGATTACCACAAAACAATCTACTATAGATGTACAAGTTTGTCCAAGATTATGATGAAGAATTGGAGGATGATATGAGGATTATGTTGGATGAATTGATACAATTTGATGAATCAAGGAGGAATGTACATGAAAAGAATGCTCAGTTGTAATTGTAGTATAAGAACTTGTTTGACAAGAGAACAACTATCAGAAGTTTTAAAGTTGATAATATGGTCCTAATGTGGAATGCCAGACTTGAAGATTAAGGAAAACATAGTAAGTTTGATTGTATTTGGCTTGGAACATATGTGATTGATAGTAAATGGGGTTCAAATTATTATATTCTTAAATACTTAACTGGAAACATGCTGGAATGTCATGTTCATGTGTAATTTTGGAAGTTCTACTTTTCTTGAAGAGGCAAGAATCCATGGACAGGAGTGTTTGTATATATTATTTTATGTTTTATGTTGTTAGTTAGGTTTCCCTTCTATTTTTCTTGGGTGGTTTTCTTTATCTCAGAGATTTGGAACCTTGCTACACTTGCAAGATGCATACATCCCTAGTTAGAGCCACTATTAGGTCATTTTCCTAAACTTCCTTTCCAAGCTTTTATGTAGAGCTCTAATGATGGATTTTTAGAAGTTGCAGTCTTTCCTGCTTGTTTCTCGCATGTTTTTGTTGTAGAGGGTTTTTGTGGCCATGTCACTTTCCTTTTATGTTGCCTCTATGGAGTCAATATAATCATTGAGGTCCATGAGTCTTCCCTGGTTCAATTTTTGAAGAAATTCCCTAGGTCTACTATCCCACATTGGTCGTGTCATAAATTACTTTAATGTATTTATATCCCATCCCATAGTTGTTAAGTGCCGAAAGGCAAGTGCCTTTTTGGCTGACGGTTTGTGAAGTGTTACGGTTAAGTGGTTGCCAGCTGGCGGACATATGGATAAATTTTGGTGGGCCCATGTTAGAGATGCTTGGATGGTGACATGGACGAGGATGACAGGTGGTAGCAAGGTGTGATTGTGTGGTCTGAGTCAGCAGAGGTCCAATCAGATTGCATGGTGGCACAGAGGTGACATATTGTAGGTTTGACAAATGGTGAGCCAGGTTTGATTGATACGTGGCAAGGTTCCAGCAAGTGAGATGGTGCCACATGGCACAGGTCAACATAGTGGTTGAGTGGACTGAAAGGTGGACCAAATAAATGGATGACACATGGCGATAGATGGATGAGGTTCATGAAGGCTAGATGAAGATCCAAGGGTAATGCGCTACCATGCAAAGGGAAGTTGCAAGAATGTTAAGAATCATGCGATGGAAAAATGGGTGACGTGTGTCCTAGAATGGTAGTAAAGGAGTGTGGGGCCGGCGTTGGAAAAGGAAAGATAGGTGTTTCAGAGGACCAATGGAAAGATGCCATGTGGTGGTCAATAGGAATTGACCAGGGTTATGTAAATTCCATTTTACTTTTTCCTCCAACGACTAAAGTGTATTGACGACTATGTTCTAAAACATTGATAAGATTTGAATCTTGACCGTTCACGTCTTTTTCGGCACCACCTATGACCATTTGAGTGGAAATTCAAATTTTTAAATAATTTTCTACAGGGTTTTCATGCCAAATGACATATGTTTTATCTCAGTGTGCCATTAATGATTTAATCTAATCTTTGGATAATTTTTTCTCACTTGTAGAGACATGTTTGGATGGAGATTTGTTAGTGCTAGGAAAATTTATGTCTGAGGTGATGTAATTGGGTTACTGATCATATTGCTTCTTCTTGGTGCCACCTCATATTTTCTTCATTAATGAGAGAATTACTTGTATCATGACTTTGGTTCCTTTTTTCCATCAGAATTACTTCTTTGCATTCAAGGAAGTTCTTCCTGTTGCTTCCATATTAGATTTACATTGAACAAAGGGAAGATTTTTAGGGTTTCAACTTGTTTTCAAAATTAGATATTTGTATTGAGTGGTTGTAACCCTAAACCTAAATGGTTAGATGCTTTTTGCATTCCTATTGATATAAAGGAATTTTCAAGACCATTTAGAGGGGCTAGAGATTTGGGAGAAATAAGAAGAGCATTAGGCTTATATTTTGTTTCTAGTCTAGGATATAGCAAATGTAATTTTAGATTGTGTCAAGACAGAATTGAAAGTTCTTTCATCTTTTGCATATTTTCATATTGCATATATCTTTGTCATACTAATTTAGGAACTAGTTTCATCATACTTAATATATGTTTTCTCAGATGTAAGTCTCTCCTTTGTGATTATTCACTGAATTGTAAGTTTTCTGACTTATTGGATAAGTTTTTCTTGCGCATATGTGTGTTCCATAGGTATTTGATTTTAGGTCAAACTAATCCCTTTGGATATATCATGGATTCAGTTTGGATATCTATTTGAGGATCTTGTAGTGTGTAATCTTGAGAATTCTTATGTTCATTGCTTTGAATCTTTGCCTATAAGGTGTTTCACTTTCAGTATTGTATTTAGGATTTAGTCTAATGGATAAGGCACTAATCTAGGATTAATATTTTTGTTATGAAACATATATGAATGGTTTGGCTATATTCTATCCCTAAATTTAAATCAAACTCATTCACACGTTCTTTACATTTACAATTGTTCTTCTTATTCCACCCATGGTAGTGAAGAGTCAATGAATGCTAGGTTGGAATTTAGTACTTACTTGTCGTTCATCTGTTGTTTAAAATCTCAAGATTAAAGGTGTTGTAAAGAGCTGAGTTTAGTCTGGATTAGGTGCACCCACCTTGGTTTTGTAGAGCCAAAAGTGGAGATGGTAGACTTTTCCCTATAGTTGGTTTAGTTTTCTTATAGATCTTCTATACTTGGAACTAACCATTCCTAACATGCGTCTCAAGGCATATTGGTTTCTCTCATTAGCATAAAAATTTTCAAACACCAACACACCTGCCTGAGTTTGTAGAGCTCAAAGAAGAAGGAGGATCAAATCCTCATAAATTAGTCATTTTACTTGCAAGAATCATGAGTTGGGAGTCATAGAGTCAAACATTGATGCTTTTACAGATTCTACAAGAAAAATTACTAACAAGTGGGGTAGCCTTGTATTTATACCTCTCATATCCATTTCAGGGTTCAAAGATCAAATGGGGCCGACAAGGATTTGATATGTTTCTCAAAATCAATATACCAACCTTTAATTTAAATTTGGTCCCCATTTTTCATGTAAGGAGTGCCTCTCAAGGTAGGGGTGACCTAAGTCACCCCTATTCTCTAGGTCACCCTTTATGAGGAAAAAAGTTCAAGATTGACGTTAGGGTTCAATGTTGAAATGAGGATTCAAAAATTATTTGCAAGGCATGATTAAGAATAACAAGCATGGAAGCCTTGGACACTAAAATAATGCGTAACTAAGGACAAAAATTATAAGTTCATATAATTTAGGATGCTACATTTAGCCCCCACTTTGGTGATAGTATGAACCTACATTATACTCACAGTAAATCTAATCAAAGTACAATAAAGAGATCTCATCAATAAAAAAGAGATAAGAAAAAACACCAAGACCCAAAGTGAGTTAGGTCCTCATAAATCTTAAACCAAGACAAAATAACATTCATAAAAGAGAGAGAAACCATGACCAAACTAGGCGAGTAAGGTAGAACTTACTATGGGTCATGTAAAGAGGTGCAAAATATGGAGTTGATAGTCTAATAAACTGTATTATGCTAGTAAATCCATCAAAACGATAACAAAGAAAAGAATTATTTTCTAGGAAATCAACTAAAACAGAAGGATTAGGCATAAGGAAATCATTAACTCCAAAGGAATATTTTAAAAGGAAAGTGAAAAATAATTTTCCTAAGGAAAGCATTCTCTCCAAAGGAATCCAAAAAGGAGGATTAGGCCTAAGGAAAACATTGTCTCTAAAGGAATTTGAAAAGGAGGAGAATGCCTAAGGAAAGCATTATCTCTATAAGAATATTAAAATAAGGATTAAGCCTAAGGGAAGAAATATCTCCAAATAAATTCCCTAAAACAAGTTTACAAAGTAAAAGGTAGGGTTTAACAAGTAATCTGTAAAACATTGATCAATCTGGTGTGTGCATAATGTGTAATAAAGAGCGTAGTGTATGCCCCCACATTAAAGAAATTATGCACACCTTATTGGTAGTAATATCTTTAAGGTAGCATATAGACATATGAAGGACACATACATTTCCACTATGACTTGTCCCCAAATAAGGACAAACAAAGGGAAATGAATCACACAAGAACAAGAGCACAAAGAGATCCACTAATTATGGGTTCGGTATGCATATGTGATAACTCATGTATATAAGGAATAATTAGAATTAATTAACCTCATCCATCAAATGTATTATAACTACAAGAAAAATGGAACAAGAGCACATAAGAGATACAAAAAGAGTCTTTTTGGGTCAACATTGTGGAGACAAAAAATAAAGATGGTTGTTTTTGCTTTGAATCATCCCCAAATAGAAAACTCAAAGGAACATTTACAACAAAAAAATATGCATGAAAAAATATCTAAACAACATATAGAAGAATTGAGATAAAAATAGAAGAATGTCACAATAGGCTTGATCCATTTATCACCTTGCACAAATGAAGAAACAAGGGTCGTCTGAATAAATCTTCAAAAAATATATGACAAGAAGCACATCACAGGGAATCACATCATGAATAAGAAAATACATAAAAAATTCCACCACACAAGAGGAGCTAGTCAAGCGTATCATATGCCCCCATATTGGTTATCATTGCTTAGGGAAGGTGGGAAACATATAAGAGGTGCAATGTCAAGCATGGAAAATTGAGCTATTGCATGTTCCAAACAAGGATCATTCTCTAATGATGAGTCACTTTGTTTGTCACAACGAGCCAGGGATAACATTTTAGAAAAAATGTTGCTAATTTATGATTAATTTCCATAACCTCATACATGTCATCAAAATCATCAGGTCAACATCATTTGCATAATTAATATTTTTATCATCATCAAGAGTATCTTCATCATCTAAATTAATAACAATAGGATCTTTATTACAAAAAGAACAATCATCATGTTTAGACAATTTAATTTTCTTTATATTAGCTTCCTCCCTTAGGCTATGCATATGTTGATCAAAGGGAATAAAAGCATTATGAGGTGTCTTGGGGGAAGAAATGGTTGGGGAAGATAGATCACAGGCCCTAGTATGATGTCTATGGAAAAGGTTATGAGCTCAATGGTTGTTTTTGGTTTTTCTTGATATTTGAGAAGCTTTAGGATCACTCAACATCATCTGCTTTTATTCCTTAGGAGGAATGGAAGGAACCTCACTAAGTTAAGAGATAGAGGATGAATATTGCTTGTAGATATAAGAGGTGGTATAAAAGTATAGATGGGAGGAATAGGAGGTATGGGAAGTAGTCTGGATCCAGGACAAGGAGATGGGACATCCTTAAGAATGCTCAATTCAGAAATTTTTTGGGCTTTAAGTTTTTGGTAAGATAAAAAAATATGATCTTGGGGTGTATAGAAACTATGATTGATCATGATGATTTTATAGGGAAATATTGAACACTTATGGATCAAAGAGATGCTATCTTTCATGGAAGTGAACAAAGGAAGGCCAAGTCTTTCTTGGAATTGATCGTAAGTTGGGATGACAAAAAAGGTGACATCTAAGAGCCTCTTACCAAATTCAATGGGAAAAGTGATGAAATCGTGGGTAAGACAAGTCAAACCATTTAAATTTTTAATCATCACGTTTGATTTGTCTTAGGAGTCTTAATTAAATTTTCTTGTGTAAAGATGTTACTAAACCATAACATTCACCATCCAAGAAGGATCAATAAGCACTCCTCGAGAGAGCTTATCATTAATCTTCACAAAATATAAAGAGGACAATTAGGTGCCTTAATAGTCTCCTTAGGATAGAATATAATGAAAATCTTAGATTTAGACAAAGATTTGGGTTTAGGCTTGGATTAATCAATGAGATTCAAAAAATTATTAGCCACACTACACATATTATTATGATCCATGGTGGTGGGTTTATGAGGCACACAAACATTGGTTGAATAAGGAAATGCAACAAGCTCAATGTTATTGGTAGAATGAGAAGGAAAATGATTGTTCTAAATTTGTAAATTGTGATTAGGGATGTTACTCCAAATAAGATTTGAAGGTTGTCATTAGTATCCAAGCACTCAAATGGACATATGGTAATAGAGTCACAAACAAGACTAGTCAGTATGATCACTGAAGTACAGAGTTAACCAAGTGCACTGATCACATATAGAGTTAACCGAGTGCAATGATCACTGAGCAATCAGACTTTACCAAGAAGTAGTATACACTAAGCATATAGTCTACACTGAGACACATAAAACAATGAGCACCAAAAGATAGTATTTACCAAGCAGACTAGTGGTCACATAAAATTTTGTTATGGCACATCAATCTAGGTAACAATTTTTTCCAACTTGGATAACAGTTTACAATGATTGAGGAGAACATTAATTACAGTTTAACAACATTAATTGTTTATATCTCCTATGTTTAGATGATCAAGGTAAATTTTGTGCACCATTGATATTAGGTTATGTAAGACATTATAAAACCCTAATTAGGTCACAAGGTTTGATATATAATGTAAATATGTCATTGTGTAATGTATGTTGATCAAGTAATGCTCAAGTAGTCGCTATACTATAGACATCAGAGATTAGACAAGGGTTTTAAGAGAAGGACTACATTGCAGTAATCAGTTTTCAGAATAGAGGCAAGGATACCAAGAGGAATAGACAAGAAGGTATTATCATTCACAATAAGGTAATACATTTTATATGCACTTAAAGGATATTTATCCACAATATTGAGATTGTATTTGTTCAGATCACAATTTTGTTACTCTCTAACAATTGTAATAAACCCTAAAATCTCCTTATAAAGTAGACTTAACTATCTTTGTATAAATCTCTTAACAGAGTGCACACATACATTGCATTGCTAAATCCTCACATGAGGTAGATCTAATTGATCCCATTGTTACTCTTAATAGGGTAAGATCATTAGAAGTGATCAATCTTTGTAAAGCTTTAACATGCTACTTTATTTACTGCAGTAGTGAAGTTTTGTGGGTCTCATCCCCACCACATTTTTTACCTTCTAATAGGGGTTTTTTGTGATACCAAAATACTAGTGTCATGTGTATTTAAAGTTCATGTATGTTTATGTTTGGTTTACATGCATTTACATTTTAGCAGTGACATTACATGTTTGGTAGAAGTTATCTACTTAGTCGGTTATATCAAAACATTTGGTTACAAATATTTGATTGAAAGGTTTTAAGGGTACTGATTCACCCCTCCCCTCTTAGTACACACCTTTCTATTATCCCAATAATTGGTATCAAAGATAGTTCTGTTGTTTAGAAAGTCTAATCACTGAAGAGAAAATATCTTACAATGGAAAGGTATACACTTGATAAAACTATTGAAAATCAAAAGCTACATTTGTAGATCTATGTCAAACAATACAAGGAAGCTAAAGAGAAACTCTAGGAGATGGTGATTAAGAGAAAGGACATGGCACTTCACTATCATGAGAACTATTATCAGGAAGAAGAGATTCATGGCCCATTTGACACACCTGTTTCTAAATTTGGTAGCATATCTGATGCATCTGAAGGAATCATATCAAAAATATCTGAGAGAAATCAACAACTTATAGAACAAGTGAAAGCACTACAGATCAGTCAAGATACACAAATGGTTAGAATGGTTTAAGTCTTTAATGATACAAAGAAAGATGAACAAGATAGAAACATGGTTGTTGATGACAAGAGGCAGATGACTGAAGCATTACAGGAAAAATAATCTAAGATATTCTCCTCCTCTATCTGATTTACCTCTATTGTCTTGTCTTCCTTTGTTAATTTGCATCAAGTAGCCATCGGTGTTCCAACTAGTTTGGAATCTTCCACCTTGAATATTGTCAGGACCTCTTTGATGTATTTGGACTGTGTAATTAAAATTCCTTCACTTTGTTGAATGATTTGTAGACGAAGAAAGAACTTGATCTCTCCAAACATAGACATCTCAAATTCTTTGCTCATTTCATTGGAAAATGATTTGCATAGCACATCATTGCCTCCAAATATGATGTCATCAACAAATATTTCAGTAATCAAAGTGTTAGCATTAGTATCTTCTTTCAAATAAAGATTACTACTTTCACTAGTCCTCATGAATCCAATACTTATTAGATAGAAATGAAGTCATTCATACCAGGCTCTGGGAGCTTGTTTTAATATATACAAGGCTTTGTGAAGTCTACATGCCCTGTTCCTCTTGTCTGGATCCACAAACCCTTCTGGTTGCTCAATGTATACCTCTTCTTCAAGTATTCCATTTAGGAATGCTGACTTGACATCCATTTGATATACTTGAATCCTTTGTATGCAGCATAAGCAAGTAGAATTCTTACTCCTTCTAGCCTAGAAATGGGTGCAAAGGTTTCTCCATAGTCTATACCTTCCTCTTGTGCATACCCCTTGCATACTAGTCTTGCTTTGTTCCTTGTGACTTCTCCATTCTCGTTCAGTTTGTTCCTGAATATCCATTTTGTACCAATGAAATTCTTGTCATCTGGTCTTGGTACAAGTGACCATGTATTTTTCTTCTCAATCTATTCAATCTCATCATTCATAGCACTTATCCATTCTTCATTGTCTAGTGCAGCATTGACATTTTTTAGCTTAAACTCACAAATTAAGCAATTTGAGTTTAAAGACTTACTTCTTGTTCTTGTACCATCTTTGTTATCTCCTATGATCTGGTCCTTTGGATGGTTCCTTCTTACATATCTTGCAAGTATAGGTACAACTCTTTGTATATCAGCTTGATCTTCATTACCTTGCACATTATTTTGATCATTATCCTGACTGCCAGTAACAACATTCTGACCATCGGTTGCAACATTCTTTTGTTCTAGATTTAAACACTGTTGCTCAGGTAGAGTTATGGGTTCTTCACAATATACAAACTTGTTGTAGTCTTCTGGTTCTTTTGTGCTTTCCAACTCATTCTTTTATGCAAATTCATCAATCTTCACATTTGCACTTTCAACTATTTTGTTAGAAGCCTTGATTAGAC
>MU225192.1:2022802-2045073 GCA_018584345.1 Thuja plicata | reverse complement strand
TTAAATGCAGACTCTAAACTTGGTAAGACACTATTGTCAAAGTTATTCATCTCAAATGAAATCAGTCTACCAATTAGGCTATCAAGAGTAACTATATTGTTTTCTATTGCTCTCATTTCTTGAATAGTAGAGACTCTAATAGCATATATACGCAATAAGGTTCTTAAGATTTTACTTACCACTGTCTCCTCTTCAAGTTTACCTCCAACACCTCGCATAGCATTGACAACTTCTTTTATTCTTGTGTTGTACTATGTGATGTTTTCACCTTCTTTCATTCTGAGATCATCAAACTTTCCTCTAAGGCTTTCTGCCTTGGCTCATAGAACATTTGTATCACCTCCATGTACAAGCTTCAGTTTGTCCCACATTGTCTTTGTAGTTTTTCAATATTTGACATCTTCAAATTCAACATCAAAGAGTGAGGAAGAAAGCTCTATAACCATGTAGTTATGCTCGTGCTTTACTCTCAATTGATCTACTATCAATGGTCCTATAGGAAACACATATTTAGTATCTAAGTATTGAGTAATATCATTGCCAATACCTGATAAGTGGAGTCTTATCCTACTTTGCCATGAAGCAAAGTTGTCTTTGTTCAACTTAGGCACATCTCGTCTATTCATCTTGTGATCTTTACTTAGGTCTTGAAACCTTCCTTCTAAGCACACAAGCTCTGATACCAATTTTTAGTAATAATTGAGAGGGGGGGGGGGTGAATCAGTGGCCTTAAAATTTTATCCTTTAAACTTTAATCCACCAATCAATACACCTCAGATTGTTAAGTCCCTACAAGATGCATGCCTTGAAATACTTTGAAATAATTAACTGTCTATCGGTTTACCTTGTCTGTCCTTATTTTCCTTGATTACCAATAAGCAGTAAAACTTATTTACTGATGATTAGTAAATATGTAGAGTTTACCAATCAATCCAGAAATGCATATGTGAAATGTAAAAAAATAAAGTAATAAACCATACACACATAACACATGGATTTTAACGTGGAAACCCTGTTAAGGGAAAAAACCACTGGGACTAGTACCCCAAATTTTCACTCTTCTAAAGTGAGCCCTATTAGGAGCCAACTTTGTTAAAGGTTACAAACACACTATTAAGTGCAACCTTGTTAGAGGATTTTTATACATAGGTTGTTACTTAGTATCTGGCATCTATTTTTCTACCATCCTTGAATCAGCCTCCTTCTTAGACTATCAATAGGCTTTAGGAAAATTTTGCTACCATCCTTGAATCAACCTCCTTCTTAGGCTGTCAATAGGATTTATGCAAATTCAATGCTAATTTCATGAATCAACCCTTTTGGTAATCTGTTAGGATATACCTCAATTATAGAAGATTGTTAAGTCTTGCTCTGTTAAGAGACTTGATGCTTCAATGGTTAAAATGAAACATTATGACCTATTTCTAATACAACTTTGAATTGCAAATTTTTAGATCTATTTAAGTACAATACCTCTCTGATCAATGTATCAATTCAATTCCTTTGAGCTCTACACTTTCTGCTCTGTGATGTTGTGCTTCACTATTTTTCAATGTCTGCAGAATTATTTAGCTCTCCTTTAGCTTGATTGATCAGGACTATATGAAGTTTATCCTTCACCAGTTTCTCTTCAACATCCTCTTTCTATTCACTCCCCTTCTGTGTATCTAATTGCATGTAGAAATGAATTATTCTTGTCTTTGATATAGACATGATATTCCTTAATTCATGATTCTTGATTCTTGATTCTTGGCGTGAAAAACAATCCAGCCAATTTGATTTACGGCTTTAACTCCTGATTTATCTCGTAGTTATCTTCTTGCCAACTTTATAAATATTCTTTAAATTAATTACTTAACTATGGTTGAATAAAACAAACAAAATAACCAGTTAAGTCTATCTTTAAGCTATGTCAGCTAGATATTTTGTCATTTTCTGATCTCTCTGTTCCGTCGGTCAATTCTAGAATTTGTCATCGGTGACAACTGCCTATTCCATCAGTGTAACTTTAGTTAGCTTCAGGATCTCTGTCTGTCGGGCATCATTGGATCTTGCTCATCAGGCAACTCTATTTTCAACTTGTCGGGCAACACTATCTTTTGCTCATCGGTTATCACTGTGACTTTTTCTCTATCTTTATCGATGGTGTGCACTCCATCGGTGTTGTCTGTCACTTAGTGAATACTTGACTTCTATGCATTTTAGAAAGCATAATATTTGTTCCATTGATTCTCTGAAACCTTTGGCATTATGTACATGACCATACAAATGATATCAAGTTGACATCAATGACAATACAAACCATTAACAGATTTAATGTCTTGCATCATCTTCAACTTAACATTATCAAACATTCAATCAGTTACATGTCATCACTTTCTTCTTCATCTAAATTATCCTTCATAGAAACTAATACTACCTCAATATCTTCATCAGAATCAGTATCAGAATTTTCAGCTTTGTTCTTATGTGAGAGTTTCAGTTTCTTCTGTAGTCTCGGTCATCACTTCTATCATGCATCTTTTCATAAGATCTGTCATTGTCTCTTTCATCCTTTCTCTTGTTAGGGATTCTAGCAGCAAAATGTCCAATTTCTTTACAATTAAAACAGACCAATGTTTATTTACCTTTATAGTTTCCTTTACCTCTATGTAATCGTCTATCCATTAGTGCTTCAAGTTTATCAAGTTCTTTCTCATCACTATCACTGTCACTATCATTTATCATAGTGTGTTTGTTACTAGATTTTCTTATTTTCAGAGAAGACTTGAATGCAGACTCAATAGTAGGTAAGACACTGTTGTCATAGTTGTTCATCTCAAATGAAATAAGTCTACCAATCAAACTATCAAGAGAAACATTGTTACTAGCTACTTCTCTCATTTCTTGAATAATAGATACTCTAATAGCATAAATAGGTAGTAAGGTTCTCATAATTTTACTTACAACTATTTCTTCATCAAGTGCTCCTCCTAATCCATGTATAGCATTAAAAAATTCTTTGATTCTGTCACTCAATTGAGTGATGTTCTCTCCTTATTTCATTCTCAGGTCATCAAAATTTCCTCTTAGGCTTTCAGCTTTAGCTCTAATCACATTGGCATCTCCTCCATGTACTAGCTTGAGTTTGTCCCACATTTTCTTTGCAGAGGTCCATGATTTCACATCTTCAAATTCAACATTAGTTAGTGAAGAAGAAAGTTCTATCATCATAGAATTGCGTTCATGTTTCTCTCTCAATTAATCAACAGTCAAAGGTCCAGTAGGTGCAACATATTTAGTATCCAAGTGTTATGTAACATCATTTCCAATACCAGATAGATGAAATCTTATCCTACTTTTCCATAATGCAAAGTTGTCCTTGTTCTACTTAGGCACATCCCTTTTACTCATCTTGTGATCTTTAGCTTAAGTCGCTTTAAAATTTTCTTCCAAGAACTAGAGCTCTGATACAAATTGTTAGAATAACTGAGAGGGGTGGGGGGTGGATCAAAGGCCTTAACAATAATTCCAAAATATTCAACCAAAAACTTATCTCTCAAATATAATACCTTCAGTTATCTTACAGTCCCAATTTCATCAAGATGTAATCCATAAATAATCGTTAACAAATATAAACTGCTCGGTAAGATATACTTTTTATCTTTTCTGGACTTTACCGAGTAGCAGAAAATAAACTTAGTGTTAACCGATAACTCTAGTTTCATTAATGCGTAAGACAAAATATCAATGCAATGAAACATATACAAATTTGAAACAGATTTTAACATGGAAACCCAATATCGAAAAAACCACTTGGGACCGGTAACCCAAAATATTTTCACTCTTCTAAAGTGAGCTTGGTGAAGAGCCAACCTTGTTAAAGGTTACAATACACACTGGTAAGTGTGACCTTGTTAGAGGATTTAAAACCAACAATTTGTCTTTTGACCTAGCACTCACTATGCTGTCAACAAGAAAACCTTTTGATACTCTTGAGTATCTCAATACAATAAGGACTGTTAAATCCCACTCAGTTAAGAGATTTTCTGAATCAATGGTTAAAATGATACAGTAAATAATCTGTTTAAAATACAAATTTGATTTGCAAATATTTAGATCTATTGTTAGTCTAATAATACCTCTCTGATAAATATATACTTTAGTTCCTTTTCTTTCTTTCTTTGTTCTGCTTGGTGAGTGCTCTGTCCTTTGTTTATCGGTGTCTACAAAATTCCTTGGCTCTGTTCTTCAACATGTATGATCAGATCTGCATGAAGAGTTCTATCTTCATACAAAATATACTCAACATTCCTCTTCTTGATAATGAATTCTTTGTCTCTTTATAAAGACATGATTAGCTTCTCAATCTCCTTGTTTTTGTTGTGGATCTCTCCTTGATCTGTGAAACTTGCCATGATTTTCTTTATCCCATAAAGCTCTCCTTTAGTTTTATTCCATAAATCTCTCCTTGATAACTGTGAATAAAAAATGCTTTTAATCTCCTTCCTTTCTTTAGCTTAACTGATCATTGAAAATAAAACAATCAATCAGTCAATCCCTAAATTGTAGCTTTGCCAACTAAGCAATTTTGTTATTCTTTAACTCTAGTTATGCTTGGTCATTAACTCTTGCTCGGTAACACTTTCTCACTTATTGTTGTGCTCGGTATACACTGTGAACTGCTCGATGTTCACCATCACTCAGTGTATACATGCCTTTTATGTTTTATCAACCACATAGACTTTGTCTCTTCAGATCTTCAAGGTTATGAAAATATGTGTATGAACAATCAAACCATATCAAGTTAACATCAATGAAAATACAATAAATTAACTAATTTGAGGTCTTGCATCCACTTTTTTAGCTCGGTGATCATCAACTTATCATCTTCAAACATTCAATCATTTATATTTCATCTATAAATATGGGCATATAGAAAAACATTGTATAAGATAATGGATAACTAAGTCTAGAAATTGGTCAAACTCTGGAATGACATGCTCACACTATCACAAAGTTGGTCACTTAAGCAGAGATTGTGCAGACCGAATAAATACTTATGCAAATGACAATATAATTGAAGAAATCATGAGGACCACAAATCAAATATGGAGGAGAGAATTAAATGATACTACATGAACTAGCATGACAGTTGGTGACAACTCATCTGATGGATTAGGTGGTTCCACCGTCTCCACCTAAGCAATACAAGCAGGTATGGAACTATGTTTTACATAGCTATATCTTACATTAGTTCCTATATTCATTGTGCAAATGGAAAATTAGCATAAATTAAGATGCACTATGGTATTTTTATCTAGTTGAGCCGGTTAATATGTATCGAGTTAGTAATGCCAGTCAGTGAATATGTGAGAGACAGGTTGCTAAGGAAATTGAGCATTTAGTATACTCACCAAGCTGAAGTATTTTTAGTGTTAACTGAGTATCATGTTTGTTTATCGAGTGGTTGGTGGTGAGAATTTATTGAGCCGACTAAATTTATTTGGTATAAATTTGATCAATGTGAACTCATTTGTTCACACAAAGATCACAGAGAGAAAACTTGTGGCAGAGTATTTTGTGTTTGCAAATATTCTGAGCATATTCTGAGAAGCTGAGAGGTTAGTTGTTACACATTGTGCACTTACCGAGTCATTCAAACCCTTTTGTGAAAAACCTAAATTAGAAATCAATGTTGTCCTCATCTCAAACTATGAAGGAAAAGATGGAGAAAGAGAAAAAGGTAGTTCTTGTTAAGAACTCCATTTTCAAAGAGCCAAACTACAAGATACATCCATAGGTTGTAGCCCAACCTGACGATAAAGGCACATTTTCATTGATTCAGCTTAGGGTTCTGTTAGTTCAAGATGTGCGTGCATAAATTCACTATAAGAGAGGTGAAATAGGGGATTTTGAGATCATGTCTACATACCAGTCACTATGTACAGATGGAAAACTAAAAGATAATCATAAACATCTGGAGGTCAAAGGGTTAACCAATGCCCTAAATTTGCTGAAGGTATTTTGAACCAAATGGATCTGCATTATTTTGAGCAGAGTACAAGATGGGAAGCTCTAGTTTGACAAACCAAAAAAGATAAGCAAAGATGTGATTCACACAGTAACATGGTAATCCACATCAAAAAAATCAAAATCCCTAAGGCCCCCATGCAACATTGAGATAGAAAATATTACAGGAGTTGAATGGGACAAAAGAGGTCTAAAGATCAACTCAATCAATGATCCTAAACTTAGGTTTGGTTCTTATGTTATTGGCTACAAGATCTTCAAGTCAAGAAGACCAAAATTTGTTGCATGTGGAGATGTGGATGTTTCCTACAAAATTGTAAAGAAAGGTTTACAACTTGACCTAGCCGAGCTATTGCAGAGACAAATTGAAGAGAACATGAGAACTATCCAATTAGCACGATCGAACACCTATAAGTTTGGTTCACTAATTCTATGTACATTCTTCAATCTATAGATTTTATTTCCCTCCATCGGTAACATGAAATGGAAGACCAACTGACTGATTACACTATAAATCGGTGATTTTATTACAAGTTTAGGTAAAAATTTTGAACCAGTTATGAATGATTACTTTACAAAGTTCAAATCTAGGATGGAAAAGAGAACATGAATACCAGTGCAATCGGTAGAAAAATACAAGGATGAATTTTTTTAAGGATTTTACATAGATACTACTCTTATCAAAGACGTACAACTAAGATCAACATGACTACCTCTGATGGATTATGAGTTAGACATTGACATTGCTTCTAATTCTATAGAAAAGTTGTTAAATGAACTAGTTGACAAATCTTCCATGAGATTTGGCACATATGAAGAAGAAAAGACCCAAATATCTATTTCTCTACAAGTTGAGAAGATAAGTAGGAAGAAGAAAAAGATTGTGAAGACTCTGAAAATAAATTTTTCTATCCAAGATGAAGAACTAGAAAAATCAATTGATGATACCGAGGTGCAGACCTTAGTTGGTAAAGATTAAGAACTAGGAACAAGATGCTAATGCCACCGAGTCCAATGAAGCACAAGTTGAGGCACCCAAGGCCAAAAAGGGAAAAAGCATAAAGACTAATTCTCCACCAAGGACACAATCACAATCAACAATAGATTCACCACCTTTAAAGAAAGGAATTGCAAGATAAAAATGCCCTCACCAAAATTCACATATCAAACAAGGAAACAAAAGGGCACTACGGAGAATCCAAAACTGAGATAGAGAAAGAAATATGTAAGGAATAAGGAGGACAAGGATGATTTTGATGAAAAAATTGAACAATTTAAGGTTGTGCAGAACAAAGCACCAAATACTATTGATGAATTTGTAGAGATCATCAAGACAACCGGACGGTTAGCACATCCTAAGCTACAAATATATGAAGATCTGACTACTGAGAATCATAAAAAAATTGAAGAAGCTATCATAGGTATGATGATCAATTTTAAATGGGTCCCTATTGAATTTTCTACTTACATTCCACAAGAATTATATGATAAGATATCAGCTAAATGGACTTATGCACTTAACACTGAGAAACAGATGAGAGAGGCAACTCTCACTCTACTAAATGTTGAATGTAGAGTAGAATATATTAATGATATAATGCAACAATATGCCAAGAAATTTCCTAAGAAAGTAAGAAAATTGAGCATTCTTCGAGGAAATATGAAGGAAGTGGATGAAGAGAGCACTGGGATTTGGAAAGATCTACTCACTCTACCTGAGGAAACCAAGGATACCGAGGAAGAAACAACCATTGCATCTATAGTCGATACCAAGGGACATCGATCAAGCATAGAACCAAATAATATTGAAGATGCAGTTGTTGACAATGTATTGGATGGTATTCTTGAATTTTTGACTAATCTAAGTAATCCAGAGATCATAATAAATGACATAACTAAAGGTGATCCTGATGTTAAGGCTAAAGATGATGAGATAATCAGAGCTACTGATACCATAGATGAGCAAGATATAACAGAGGTCACTCGAGAAACGGTACCAAGATAGTTTCCTATCTTGTTAAAATCTATTTAGATTGAGAGTGAAGCACAACAGAAGAAACTCGAGCAGGTTATAGACACAATTGAAGACAAGGGTGATACACAAGGTAAAGAGACTGAGCATAGTGGTGGAACAACACAAGGTGATGCACCTAAAGACACCACTGATGAAAAAAAAAGGTGAAGGTAACACATAAACAATGATGGTAGATACCTCTACTAATGACACTAGGTCACCTACCGAGGCACCTTCCCAAGGCATCACACTGAATGATCCTCCAAAGAAAGAAACTGAGTAAAAGGCTCAATTAGCATTAAAACTATCTCCTTTGTCGAGCACAAAATAGAAGAAGAAGAAAAAGAAGGAAGGAAGAAAGGGTCCCATAACACTTGATTAAATCATTGACATTCCTAATTGTGATCCATAGACACTTGACACTAACACTTTAATGAGGTATGGTGAACTCTGCACCCAAAAATCTAGATAGGATAAGCTGAGGCAAGAATGTAAGAGTGCATAGGTGATAGAGACCACTAAGGAGAATATGATGCAAGTTTTTCCTGATGTGAACATTGAAAAGGAAGCCCCCATACTTGATCAACTTGCCCTACTCATTGAGGCAATAAAAAATCCAAACATTGATGCCGAGTAGAAGTTAGAGGAGCGAGCAGAAAAGAAGATTCAATATAAAGTTACTGAGAAAATCAACCAAGCAGTGGCAGTAAATAAGGTAACTTTGTCAGAATTTGTAAATAGATTAGAAAATGTTATTACTGAAGTTATTAAAATTATATAGAAGTTATGCACTTTAGATCACTTCACTATCGAGATTAGTGAAAAGATGAAGAAATTTGATCAAGATCTAACCAATAGTGCTAATAGTTTGTCCACCGAGAAACATGCATTGCATATGCATTACACTGACATTCTCCAAAACCAGTGGTTGAGACTAGATTTAAAGAAAGAAGAGGAAAAAATCAGAGAACAGGTAACCGAGCTGTAAGAAATGTTACTACCGCATTTAGTTATGATGTAGAAACATGTGACATTGTCAAAGAACTTGATTGCCACTTTGCAACTATCAATTATCAAAAGTATATATGATATGCATGCTCAACTGAAATTAGAGCTATTGACCCTTGAGCATTTAAAGGAGGAATGGGAGAAGCTAATGGAAAATATCAAGCACGCCCATCCTAACATTTTTGACAAGTTGTAAGTTTTATTCCTTTTGCCATTATTTTCAAAAAAGGGGGAGTATATGTATATATGTATATTAAAGGGGGAAAATTTAGTTAGGGGGAATCATAAACATATAATGAGCATGTACAAAGGGGGAGTCACTATGTAAACTTGTATATGATAAGTTTTTGATAGTAATGCCAAAGGGGAGAATTTTACTCCAAATAAGATTTGAAGGTTGTCATTAATATCCAAGCACTCAAATGGAAAAGTGGTAATAGATTCACAAACACGACCATTCGGTATGATCACCAAAGTATAGAGTTAACCGAGTGCACTAATCACGTACAGAGTTAACCAAGTGCAATGATCACTGAGAAATCAAATTTTACCTAGCAACAGTATACACTAAGCACATAGTCTACACCGAGACACAAACAACTCCGAGCATCGAAAGATAGTATTTACCTAGCAGACCAGTGGTCACATAAAAGTTTTTTATTGCACATCAATCTAGGTAACAAATTTTTTCCGACTTGGATAACAGTTTACAATGTCCGAGGAGAAAATTAATTACATATTCATGAAATTAATTGTTTATATCTCCTATGTTGAGATGATCAAGGTAAATTTTTTACACCATTAATCTTAGGTTATGTAAGACATTGTAAAACCCTAATTAGGTCATAAGGTTTGATATATAATGTAAAGACATCGTTGTGTAATGTATCTTGACCAAGTAATGATCAAGTAGTCGCCATACTACAGACATCAGAGATGAGACAAGGGTTTTAGGACAAGGACTACATTTCAGTAACCAATTTTTAGAATAGAGGCAAGGCTACCAAGAAGAATAGAGCAGAAGGTATTATCATTCACAGTAAGGTGATAAATTTTATATGCACTTAAAGGATTCATATCCATAATATTGAGATTGTATTTGTTTAGATCACAATTCTGTTACTCTCTAACAATTGTACTAGACCCTAAAATCTCCTAACAGAGTAGACTTAACCTTCTTTGTATAAATCTCTTAACAGAGTGCACACATACATTTTGGTTCTAAATCCTCACACGAGGTAGATCTAATCGATCTCATTGTTACTCCTAACAGGGTAAGATCATTAGAAGTGATCAATCTTTGTAAAGCTTTAACATGCTAATTTATTTACTGCTGTAGTGAAGTTGTATGGGTCTCATCCCCATTGTAGTTTTTACCTTCTAACAAGAGTTTTCTGCAATACCAAAATACTATTGTAATGTGTATTTAAATTTCATGTATGTTTATGTTTGGTTTACATACATTTACATTTTAGCAGTGACATTACATTTTTGGTACAAGTTATCTACTCAGTCAGTTATATCAGAACATTTGGTTACAAAGATTTGATTGAAATTTTTTAAGGGTACTAATTCACCCCTCCCCTCTCAGTACACACCTTTCTTTTATACCAACAAGGGGGTGCAAAAAAATTATTTTATTTATCAGTCAAAACCTAAATAGTAATGATATTGTTATCTATGAGATCTTATGTAATAGCCTTCAAATAAAACACTTCTAAGTATCATGGCTAGGTTGGTGATGGTATTGATAAAAGTATTTGGGATCATGGGAAGTTGGCAATGGAATGGAAGGGTAAACTAGTTTTATGGAAGGAAGCTTAAAAATATTAGCATTAATCAACTTCAACATAACATTATGCAAAGATTTAGAAAGAGATGTAAAAGTATGAGATGTTTTAAAAATGGATGAAAAAAGATCCACACCTGATGTTACAGTTTCCACTTGTGCATTAATATTATTATAATAATTGTTGATCTTGATGAAACCTTTGTTGATTTTTTGGAAACTTTGTTTAGTTTGTTGAGAGACATAACTCTTATCAAATGGAACCATTAGAGTGGATGACTCAAACTAGCTCACCTAAAGATGATAATTATGAATCACTTGACAAAATAGCGTAAAAAAGATGTCAATTTAGAAAATAGTAACGTATCTCTAATGTATTTTTGCAAATTAGAAATGAAAATACGCTGAACATCTATATCAAGCATAGTATAAGAATTTTCAGCATACAAATGTTCAAATCTACCAATAAAATAAATCACTTTTTCCTTAACACCTTGCTTACGATAAATCAAATTATCTAAAAAAATTTGAGGACCAATATTATTTTAAAATTATTAAATGAAAGAATTATAAAGTTTTTGAAATGAGTCAATATAATAAGGAGGAAAATAACAAAGCCACTATAAGGCCTTATCTCTAAATTTCCTAGTAGATAGTTTAGCCATAAGTCTATGATCATTAGAGAAGTCACTACACAAGGTTTAAAATGTTTTCACATGATTCAAGGGATCACCTTTACTATTATATAACTCCAAGTGAGGTATTTCCATGTATTGAGGGATAATAGCACAAATGATATCATGGGGAAAAGAGCTAGCAATGTCACAAGTAGGAATATTGGATTTTGATTGGATTATAGAAGAAATTTGTTTTTATAAGGATGAAACTCTTTGTGAAATGTTATTGATGGTGGCTTTGGTGGATATGTTGGTATTGGACATATCTGAAAGTGAAGGATTTGGAACATTGTGGGAAATTGAAGGAGCATTGTAATATGAAAGTGAGATATTATGGAAGGTAGGTATAGATGATGGTTGGGAAATACATGGAACACTAAGGAAGGATGAATTATAGGATTAGGGATACTTCAAAGATTAGCATATGTAGGATTGATGTTTTGAATTAATATAGCCATAATAGGTGTGTAATCACCCAAAAATGGTCTAGTAGACTATTAGTCCCTTTCTAAACATTAAAATTTAAATAATAGACTATATCTTGTGCTTAATCAATTTTGCATATTTATTTAATGTCTTATTTTCTGGATCAAATCAATACTTAATCATTTATTTGATTATATCCTAAAGTTTGAACACTTTATCCTAAGCATTATTTAATTAAGAGAACATGCTCTGTTTTAATTAAATGAAAAGCCTTTTAATTAAATAATAAATCCACTGTATCCTATGCGTGCGCATGAAAAAGGAATTTCCTAATTTAAAATAAAAATAAAAATATTTTTGTCTACACATTGAATGATGTTCCTCTTTCAATTGCTACTAGGAAACAAGTGTCTTTTTTCATCCTCAATCATATCATCTATTGCTATGACATACCTTCCTCCATAGTTACTGATAATGGAGGAAAATTCAAAAACAAGGATCTCAAGCAGTTATGAAACAATTCAAGATTAAAAACACTAGTCCTCAATTTACTACCCTCAAGGTAATGGCTAGCCTTAAGCTTCTAATTAGACATTGCTGAAAATTTTTTAGAGAACAGTTAACAAATTAGGAAGAGAGTGGAACTTACAAATTAATCTTGCACTATGGGCCTATAAAACTAGCAGTCACACACCTACTGGAGCTACCCATTTGCGCTTGTTTATGGATGTGAAGTTATATTAGCCCTTGAGGTTGAGACATCCTACATAAGAGTCTCATTAAAGGGTCTCATCATAGATGATGACTATAGAATCATGTGCATACAAGAACTAGAACTTTTGGATGAGCGCAAAAGAGTTACATTTGACCACATGAGGGTATATCAGAAAAGGATGTCACAAAGCTATAATAAAAAGGTTTATTCTAGATAAATTCAGGTTGGCGATCTTGTATTGAGAGAGAATCCTAAAAATCAAGTGAATAGAACACAAAAAGGGAAGCTTGAACCAAATTGGCTGGGTCCCTACATAGTTACTACTCCTTTTGGATCTGGTGCCTATAAGGTTTCTATGCCTGAGGGTGAATAAATCCTTGAACCTATCAACATCCTTCATTTGAATAAATTCTACTCATGATGCTCCAAAGCTTTGTACATAACTTAAATGTCTTGAAAAAAGATCTAAAAATCATAAAATGTCCAGAAAAAATATATTAAAAAAAAAAAAAAATTGACATATGATCTTGAAAAAAATAAAAGTAAAATCAAAAGTACAAAAAAATTGAAAAATAAAAAATGTGCCTTGGTGAAAACTTGGAAATAGGCACCTTGGTAGAAAAATTAGAAAATAATTCAAGAGGTGAAAATCTGGAAACATGCACTACTTGAAACCCATGTGCTTATGTCTATAAGCTTGTCTCTATGCACTCTAAACCCGTTCAACTTCCATCTCCCATCTCTTTGGTCTAGGATTGATCTTTGTCTAGAGCTAGGGGGCATAAGTTATATCCTCCTTTTGTGTGTGATGATTTTTCTTAGTGGATCACCCCTGAAAGTGTTGTTCAACACTTTCTTTGAGATTGAGTGTTTCTTAACACTTATCAAATATGCTACGTTGAGTCAATGCTTTGTCTGCATTCTAGGATTGTGCGATATTTCTCACTTATAGGTATGAGTCCTAGTGAGTCAGTGATTATTATTTTTTACACTACACTTAAACTGAAATGATTGAGACATGTTATGACTTATTTTCTTTGTGTGTTGACTGATTAATTATTTTCACTAAATATTTCTTCCTTAGTCTCTCCATGATGTTACGACTAGAGAACTAAGGACATGAGGCATGTTCTCTTTGGTCTTTTCCTATGGGTATTGCTTTGGTGATCCTGTGTGTCTCTTTCTTTTACCCCTTGAACACTAGGGAGATCTAGAGCTATATCCTTAACTGCTACATTTTGTTTTCTTACACATGAACCATTTAGGTCATCCTGGACTCTTATGCCTTGATACTTATGGTTACTTGCAACATTACCTTGAAAATAATGTTCAGGTCATTTTGGTCCTTATGCCTCAGTTCTTATATGTGTTTCCTACATTCTATCTGATATATATATCATATTCATTTTTGGAAATGAGTTGAGTAATTGAGAAGGGAGGGGTGAATTAGTTACCACAAAAACAAATCCAAGTCCCTTATATGTCTTTATTCAATTTTATCACTGTTACTCGGTTAACATAGATATTCTATTGTTACTCAGTTAACAAGCAAATATTTAAGATATTAATTATGATTATCCTTTAGTTATTAAGTTTAGAAACATAAAGCATAAAGTAAATAACATGTACATAGATGACACCAAGATTTAACATGGAAACCCAATTTGGGAAAACCACCAATTGCAACTAGTTACTATTTTTCACTCTTTTGAAGTGAGCCCTGTTAGGAGCCAACCATGTTAAAGGTTATAATACACACTGTTAGGTGTGACCCTTCTAGAGGATTTAATCACCCTATAAGGAGTGGCCTTTTTAGAGGTCTTCAAACACTTCAATGTAGAAATTTCACCTTGTGAGAAGATTTACAAAAGACTGTTAAGTCTACTTTGTAAAGAGATTTGGATCACTACCACAATTGTTAGAGTAACAGTGGATTGACCTATTTGTCAAAATAACTATCTTAGCTGATTTAGATCTCTACTCTAGCTTTAAAACTGGATCCTTACTAATCAAATATTCTATTGTAGCTCTGTCTGGATGTTCTATCCTTAATTAGAATCCCATCTAATTTCACCTTCACTCTTCATATCAAAACTCATACACTTCTTGCACATACTCAATCCAAACGTGACCTTATATATATGATAAGCCTTGTCAAGTCAGCTTGAATATCCTTCCATATAAATAATAAAACTTAATTCTATTGGATGCATATAACCAATTAAACATAAAGTGTAAACTATTGTTAGTCGCCTGACACTAAATATCTAACTCGGTTAACACTGTAATCCTTCAATGCCCGACTGTTATTGTAATGCCTGAGTGAACTCAGTTTGAACTGAAAATTACTTTGGTCTTCTTCAATGCCTGAGAGAGCTTGGAATACACTGACTATGATCGGTTTAGGTATAGAAATTTGTATAGCATCACTATATTTGTGTATACATCAATGACAATACACAATTGAATAGTTATCATCAACAATCTCCCTCTTTGGAATTGATGGAAACACATGTCATAATACAAATAATTATAGAGCAAAAGGAATAAGGATAAAAATAATTTATTAATGTCCTTAGCTTCATTCTGATTCTCATCCATAAAAGCTCCCTCTGTTTTCACAATCTCTGAAATACAAATTTCTCCCTCTTACATTAATCTTTTTTTCTAATAAAATTTCTCCCTCTTTCATCAATAATATCTCCCTCAATAATATTTCCTTTAATAATTTATTTCGGCATGACATTAATAATCTCTCCCTCTTTGACAACCAGTGCCAAATACTCTATCCAATGAATTGTAGTGTACCCGGTGTACTGATTCATATGCAATAAGCTCTGACAATCTGCATCAACTTGTTAAATCGGTACTATAGCTTGGTTGATGCATCACTAATATGTCCATTAGTGAGCATCAGTTAGGGGAATCACCCCTATCTTTCCTCTAAGATACAAGAATGCATTCTTAGGTAAAGGTTTTATGAATATGTCTACAATTTATTATTTAGTATTCACATATTCCAGCCTTACTTCCTTGCCCTGAACCATTTCTCTTAAGAAATGATACTTTATTGCAATATGCTTAGTCTTAGTATGCATCATAGGGTTCTTTGAAATATTAATAGTGCTAGTGTTGTCACAGTAGATAATAATTGGTTCTTTGATTTCCTCCTTCATACTTGACAACAACTGTTTGAACCATATGATATTTGAACAATTTACTGCTACAACAACATACTCTGCCTCTGTTGTAGACTGGGAAATGCAATTTTGTTTATTACTTGTCCAGGAGACTAACCTCTTTCCAAGAAATAACACTCCACCACTGGTGCTCTTTCTATCATCAACACTTTCTACCCAATCAACATCAGTAAAAGTCTTCAAATAAAAGTTTCCTCCTTTCTTATACCATAATCCATAATCTTTAGTACTCTTAAGATACCTCAGAATCCTTTTGATAGCCATCAAATGATTCTCTCTAGGGTTAGCTAAAAAACTTGCAACAATACCAAGTGCTAATGTAATATCAGGTCTAGTGTGAACATCATATTGAAGTTTACCAATCATTGATCTGTAGGTAGTCTGATTTACCTCCTTTGAGTCATCATCCTTAGACAATTTATGTCCAGTAGACATAGGTGTCCCAACTGGTCTGGAATCTTCCATTCCAAATTTCTTAAATATATCTTTGATGTATTTAGACTGAGTAATATAGATACCATCCTTCATCTGATGAACTTGTAAACCAACAAAGAATTTGATTTCTCCAAACATAGAAATCTCAAATTCCTAACTCATAGCTTCGGAGAATACTTTGCATAAATCATCATGTTCGGTAAATAGTATATCATCAACAAATATCTATGCTAATATTATCTTGTTCTGAGGTCCTTCTTTGATGTACAAACTACTATTGTCATTAGTTCCCTGAAATCCAATCCTTATCAAGTAACCATATAATCTTTCATACCAGGCTCTAGGAGCTTGTTTCAGTCGATACAAGGCTTTGTGCAATTTGCAAACCATTTTTATTTTGCTAGGATCAACAAAACCTTCAGGTCTCTCAAGATAGACTTCCTCTTCTAGGATTCCATTCAAGAATGTAGATTTTACATTCATTTGGTATACCTTAAATCCTTTATTTGTAGCATATGCGAGAAGAGTTATGACTCCTTCAAGTCTTGCAACAGGAGAAAAAGTTTCTCCATAATCAATACCCTCTTCTTGAGCATATCCTTTACACACTAATCTTGCTTTATTTCTGGAAACTTCACCTTTTTCATTCATCTTGTTTCTGAAAACCCACTTAGTACCAATCACTTTCTTGTCTTTTGGTCTAGGTAAAAGAGTGCAGGTTTTTTTTATTTTCTATCTGCTCAATCTCTTCATTCATGGCTTCTATCCAGCTTTCATCATTCAACACATCTTTAATGGATCTAGGTTCAATTTCATTAAGCAAACATGTACCTTTAAGTTTTTTCCTTGTCATTATACCTTCTTTCTGATCTCCAATTATTTTCTTAGGTGCATGATGCCTTCTGACATATTTGGCAAGTATAGGTTCCTTCCTCTTTGATTCTAAGCTTGATCCACTAGGTTCACCATGCTCAAACATTAATTATTCTCTTCCAACTGATACTCGAGTTCCACTGTCTGAGACTCAGGTGCCTTTGTCTATGACTCGGGGGCCTCTATCTGTGACTTGGTACCCTCTATCTATGACTTAGTTTCTTCAGTCTGAGACTCAGTTCCCTTTGTCTATGACTTGGTTTCAACAGTTAGCAGCTCGGGTTGCATAGGTTGCAACAAGGTTTATGATGATGAATTCAATGGTTGACATGGTTTCTATCCAATCACCACTTCCCATGTCTTAGGTATAGTATCAGGTTCATAATACACAAAGTTCCTGTAGTCCTCAGTCTCTTTACTGTTCTGTTCTTCACTTCTCTCTGCAAACTCATAAATTTTTACATGTACACTTTCTATGACTTTATGAGTAGTAAGATTTAAACATTTATATGCTTTTCTTTTACAGGAGTAGCCTAGGAATATACCTTCATCACCTTTGACATCAAATTTTTCATTTCTTTCTTCCTTCAAGATGTAACATTTAATTTCAAATACTTTGAAATAATGAACATTGGGTTTATAGCCATAACATAATTCAAAAGATGTCTTCTTAGTACCTTTCTTTAGTTGAACTCTATTCAAGGTGTGAATTGCAGTGCTGATGGCTTCCTTCCAGTATTTGGTAGCAACAATCTTTTCAATCATCAAGGTTCTTTCACAATCCATAATAGATCTATTTCTTCTTTCTGCTATCCCATTTTTCTGTGGTGTACCCAGGGCAGATACTTGTCTCTTGATTCCTCTTTCATTTCAGAATTCATTGAACTCATTAGAAATGAATTCACCTCCTCTATCAGATCTTAGGTATTTAAGTTTCTTTCCTATTTCCTTCTCAACTCTAGAAAGGTACCACTTAAACTTCTGAAAAGCTTCTAATTTTTCTTTGAGAAACATAATAGTCATCATTCTGGATGGTCATCAACAAATAAAATGACATACTTCTCACCTTTGTAGCTTGTTGTTCTAATTGGTCCACAAAAATCAGTATGCACCAACTCTAATACTTCTTCTGTATTGTAATTATTGCTCTTGAAACTAGTTTTTCCCATCTTCCCAATTTGATATTGTTTGCATATTGCCAATTAAGGTTTCTTCAAAATAGGAATACCTCTTACTCTTTTGTTCTTTCTTATATTGACCAAGTTATCAAAATTCACATGACACAACCTTTTATGCCATAACCAGCTTTCTTCTACTTGTGCAATAAAACATGAACTTTCAGTGAGATCAAGATAGAATAGATTACCTTTTGTTTGCCTGCCAGTTCCAACTAGGATTCCTTTACCATTTAGGAGCTTGGACTTACCATTCATGAATTCTACCTTGAAACCAATGTTATTCAGCTGTGCCACACTTAGTAGATTGCACCTTATTCCTTCAACCCAATAAGAATTATCACATTTGATTCCTTTAGTTAGAGCAATACAACCTTTACCTTTCACATAGCAAGGTTCATCATTCCCAAAACTAACACTCCCACCATCATAGTACTCAAGATGTTCAAATTTAGTTTTGTCACCATTCATGTGGTGAGAACATCCACTCTCAATTATCCAAGTGTCATTCTTGCTAATATGAGACTAAAGTGTAGTCTTTTCACTATCTTCATTGTCTGACTCATCCTTAATAGAAAGGTAAACCATTTCATCTTCATCTTCATCACTATCAAAATCTTTAGCAATATAACAAGTTTTCTTACCTTTGTCCTTGTATATTTTATAACTTTTGAGGTCTTTCTTGCCTTTGTACTTGTTGAAATTTCTCTCACCTTTTTGTTCTTTGTTTGGACACTTAGCAGCAATATGACCAACCTCATCACATGAAAAGAAAATCAATGGTATTGTTCCTTTGTACTTTCCTTTCGCAACTCTCTTTGTAAGTAATGCTTCAATGATTTCCAAATCTTCATCATCAGATTCATCACCACAGTCACTGTCAATCTGTTTTCCTTTTGAGTTTCTATCCATCTTACCAAGGTTTAATTTAGCTTTGAATGTAGACTCAAGATTGCTAGGATTAGGAGAATAATTGTCAAAATTGACAACCTCAAAAATTGTAAGCCTTGCAACAAATGCATCTAGAGTTATATCATTACTCCACCTCATCTCTTTAATAGTTGAAACTCTAATTGCATAGATAGGAAGTAAAGTTCTCAATACCTTACTAACCACTATTTTGTCTTCCATTGTTCCACCGACAGCTCTGACGACACTGACACTTTTCTTGATTCTTTCACAATATTTTTTAATGTCTTCTCCTTCTTTCATTTTCATCTGATCAAATTGACCTCTAAGAATTTCTTCTTTGGCTCTTTTTACATTGTCATCCCCTCCATGGATATCATGCAATTTCTTCCACATATCATAGGCAGTAGGGTAGTCCTTGACTTCATCAAATTTGGAATAGCTGAGTGAAGAAGCTATATCAATCATCATTATGTTATGATTCTTCATGTCCACCATCTGATCCATAGACATAGGTCTCTATGCTTCCACATACTTGTGATCCAAGAATCAAAAACCAGTATCTCCAATAGTAGATAGATGTAGCCTCATCAAATATTTCCATGTAGGGAAGTTGTCTTTGTTAAGATTGGGGATCTCCCTTCTGTAAGACATCTCTGATCTTTATCTTAGGCCTTGAAACCTTCCCTGAAAGAACCAAAATATCTGATATTAATTGTTGGAAATAAGTTGAGTAACTAAGAGGGGAGGGGTGAATCAGTTACCACAAAACAAATCCAAGTCCCTTAGATGTATTTGTTCAAACTTATCACTGTCACTTGGTTAACATAGATATTCTGTTGTTACTTGGTTAAAAAAATGAATCCTTAAGATACTAACGGTGATTATCCTTTAGTGATTAAGTGCAGAAAAATAAAGCATAAATTAAATAACATGTACACAGATGACACCAAGATTTAATGTGGAAACCCAATTTGGGAAAACCACCAATTGCAACTAGTTACTATTTTTCACTCTTCTGAAGTGAGCCCTATTAGGAGCCAACCGTGTTAAATGTTACAATACACACTGTTAGGTGTGACCCTATTAGAGGATTTAATCACCCTGTAAGGAGTGGCATTTTTAGAGGTTTTTAAACACTTCAATGTAGAAATGTCACCTTTTGAGAGGATTTACAAAAGACTATTAAGTCTACTCTGTAAAGATATTTTGATCACTACTACAATTGTTAGAGAGTAACAATGGATTGACCTATTTGTTGAAGCAACTATCTTTGCTGATTCAGATCTCTGCTCTGGCTTTAAAACTAGATCCTTACTGATCAAATATTCTATTGCAGCTCCGTTTGGATGTTCTGTCTTTAATCAAAATCCCATCTAATTTTTCCTTCACTCTTCATATCAAAACTCATACACTTATTCCACACATTCAATCCAAACTTGACCTTGTATATATATGATAAGCCTTTTCAATTTGGCTTGAATATCCTTCCAAATAAATAATAAAAGTTAAGTGTGTCACCTGCATATAACCAATTAAACATAAAGTGTAAACTAATTTTATTCAACTGACATTAAATCTATAACTCGATTAACATTGTAATCCTTCAATGCCCGAGCATTACTGTAATGCCTGAGTGAACTCGGTTAGAACTGAAAATTACTTTGGTTTTCTTCAATGCCTGAGAGAGCTTGACATACACTGATTGTGCTCGGTTTAGGTATAGAAATTTGTGTAGCATCACTATATTTGTGTATACATCAATGACAATACACAATTGAATAATTTTCATCAACAATTCATATCATAATAGTTGTGCTTGCACAAGTGATAGTTGTATGATCTTGCGATGTCCCTTAATAAGGCTCAATGATAAAAAAAAAGGACCTATCTAATTGACCCTTACAAATTGCACTTTGCATCTTCATAGTAGTTTGAATTTATAGGGTTCATTTTTAGTTTTCATTCAAGTTATGAGAGAGTCTCCTTCATCATTTCAGATGGATAGTGAGTTGTGGTCGATCACATATCTTCCCTACCACTCATTGCATTTTGACCTAAATTTTCAAAATCTTGAATTTCCACAAAAATTGCACCCTTACCTAATTTTGACATCCTAGATCCATTTTTGGGATCAAAATTGAAATACAACTTCCTCTTGATTATCAAAATCAAATTTCAAAATTCTTTTCTTCTAGGTGCAATTGACTACCCCTTTGAGGCTAATCTCTTAAATCTTTTTGAGGCAATCACCATTTCTTCTCCTGCATCATCATTTCATCACCTTTCTTCTTTTCTTTGACCTAATACTAATTCTATACCCTTTTGGTCAACCTTATTCAAACTGGGGCAAATTTTCATCACTTGGTGGTCAACCTTGGTCTTGTGCACTTATTAATCATATTGAACCTTATCTTATCTTGATTTGATCAAATCTATCTAATTTTTGCATCTCTTATACCTCATTTTTATTTTGATCCTGAGGGGGAAGGAATAACTTATCTTTTAAAGCTGAAAATTGATTCTGGCATCTTATTGTCTTGTCTTTCAATCTCTATTTCAGTGTTCATATTTTCTTACTATGCATTGGAATCTTGCTATATTTTCTAGTTCTTGTTTGATCAAGTTTGGGATTAGTTCCTTTACTGTGCTTCATTCAATCAAGTTCAAAGTAAGATCTCTAATAGTTACCTTGGCATCATCTTTATTTGACCTAATCTATTTCCAGATCGCTCACACATTAGTCAAAGATGGGCAAATGTAATCACCCAAAAATGTTCTAGTAGACTATGAACCCCTTTCTAAACATTAAAATTTAAATACTAGACTATATCTTGTGCTTAATTAATTTTTCATATTTATTTAATCTCTTATTTTCTTGATTAAATCACCACTTAATCATTTATTTGATTATATCTGATGCAGGAGCATCCTGGGTGTAAGGGCAATCTTGCATCACCCAAAAATATGTGTTTTTCTATTCAATAAGGGCTATTTTGTACAAAGCTGCTATTTTTGGAAACTTACTATTTTTAGTA
>MU225192.1:1995814-2012150 GCA_018584345.1 Thuja plicata | reverse complement strand
TCTGTTAGGAGATAAAGAAAGGTCTGCTAGAACCACTCTGTTAAGAGATTTTCACCTGATACAATGATTAGAATGTCTCAAGTATTGATCCTTCGTTATGCACTCTGATGCTGATGACAAATCTCCTCTTTCTAGTACCTTCTATGATCTCATAATCTGATATAACTTTACTCTACTGTTCAGTGTGTTGTCACTCTACTTGATCTCTGCTTCTTAAAAAAATAACCCTCTGTGCATTTCACTTCAAAAATGCAGTCACCACACATCATCTACACTCCTTACACACTCAAAATAGGGTTTTGAAGCAATCTATTATATCTGTTCAAATTTGATAGCGAGATCTAGATCAATGATCAAGATCTAATACCCATACCTTGATGGTATTATAATTAATGTTTACAATAGATCATGCATAGGATAAAGTAATTAAATGCATAACTAACTCCGTAGAAGAATATTAAATGCATACATAAGTCAGTCCAAAAAGCTTATACAAGTCGGCCAGATCACTTATCCTCAAAGTTTGAATCATTCCACATGTATACAAAAACTGTTCTGCTCGGCACTTGACTTCTCTATCGCTCAGCACTTAACATCTCTGTATCCTACTCGGCTTGGAAATGTAACTTGGCTCGGCAATGTAACTAGGCAAATTGAAAACTGCTCGGCAATATTTCTCGGCCTTGCATAGTTTTAGCTCAGCCACAGTGATAGCCAACTAAAACTGCCTAAGTGTTGGTCAATAATCATCAATAGAACTTAGAGATTAACAATCTCCCCCTTTGATATTAGTGGAAAAAACACTTATCATTATTTCCATTCATTTCATCAAAATATTGCCATACAAAAAGTTTACATGCCTTCAAAATTTTTTATATACAAGTGTACCTGTTCTGTACTAATATATCATACTGTATCCTTACCAATTTCCCCCTTGTTTTTGTCACTGATTGCTGGTGGGGTTAAGTTTTACTTATCCAAAAATTGTTTATGAAGTTGTAGGGTGGATTCAAATGTAGTATCCCAGCTTTCCTTAGCAATCTTCATAACTTCCAATTTTATTTCTAGCTCGGCAGCTAGACTCACTAAACTTTGTGCAGTTGATAGATTTGCATTGCTATGTGATAATTCCTTTGAAATTGAAAGTTCCTTCTATATTACCTCCAAGTGAGGCAACATGCTTGTCTGAATAGTTATCAATTTGGCCCTTATTCAACCATCTTCAGCCATAAGCTTGGCTATTCTCCGTTGTGCATTTATCAACTTAGTAAGATGTAAAGAACTAGAAGTAGTATCTTTACCCAAAGTAGTGTCAGTTGATCTCAAATCTAATTTTAACTTCTCAACAAGATGTAGATTATCCTTTGTGAAAAATTCAACATCACATAATTTTCTATACAAAGAATAAACATTGGCTGTAACTTTCTCTAAAGTTTCTATAAGAATAGAAAGTTCAACCTGTTTTATGGCAATTTCTTCCAAGATTTTCTCTAGAAATTTTCTCTCAAATCTTCTCCTGGACCATTTTAGAATCTTTTCATTGATGTCTATGTCCTCATCAGTTACCTTTTATACAATGTTGACTAGCTGATCAATAATTGGAGCTTGAGGAATATCATCCTCTAAGTCAAAAGATTTTACAAATATGTCTTTGATGTCATGCAACACCTGCTTTTGCTTTTGTTCTATCTTCATCTCTTCCTGTCTCTTCTTCCTCTTAAATAATTCTTGAAGAGTCCCTATTTGTTCAAAAGGTAATTCATTGGGATCCCATTGTGGAATCACAATGACCTCATCTAATGTTACATCTAGAATTTGAGACTTATTCTTCATAATTTTCCTTTTCTTCAACTCTGGTGAACTTATGCTTAGTAGCATAATACCTTTCCCTTTGATAGTGTCAATGTCCATATCCTCTTTTAATTCTATAAATATTGTCTCGGGGTTAGGCATACTCCCAGTTTTAGGACCAGTGGGAGTGGATGATGCAGAGTGTGGTAGATCAACCAACACTTGCATTGCCTCTTCTTCTTTAGGCTTATCAATAGTATCCATTATCATTACTCCACTATCTAGAATTGTTTTCACAACCTCTAAAATAGGTGGATTCTATGAAGTTACCTCTTGTGCATTTTTTTGTTGTTTCTCTTCACCTTTCTGATCATTGACAACTTCAATTATCTCATCAGATGCTGTGGTCTTTTCTTCTTCAGTACCAGTTGCCTTAATAGGTGAATCAGTGTATTTACCACTCAACATATCTTGTTCCTTGGCATTCAAATTGCTTGGATCATCAAATATAAAATCTATAGGACTGTCTACAGTCAGATCAACAGAATTAGTTGAGTCTAATGCATCTTTGGTTTTGTCCTAGTCTATGACAATTTGATCTTGAGTTATCTGTGGCTCAAGGGTAGTCTTCACTTCAACTTCTTTTGTCTTTTGCTCAGATGTCCCCTCACCAGATTTCTTATCTTTTGGAATGATCAGTCCAAAGATTTCCTTCTAGATCCTTGTGCTCTGCTGTAATATACCTTCAATATCATTTTTTAGAATAGCATAGCCTTTGAGTTTAGGATCAAACCTACTCTTGTAATCCTCAATGAATTTGGCTCTTTGTTTTGAGGTTAACTCAGGTATTACCTTGGCTAGAGTTCCTTCCCTAATCTATCTCTCTATGGTAAGTGAAAATTCCCATTTGCTTGACAGACAATCATATAGTTCATTTGGCACATGATTTCCTATCTCTGTAGGAGTTAACTTGAAAGTACTCATCATATCCAAGAGCGCTTCCTGAACTTTGTGCCTATCCACATTATTCAATTTCTCATACTTAATGAACTTAGAAGTTGCTAACCCTACTAAATTCCTCAAAGTGTCACATACCTCATCAATACAAGCTGGTTTCTTGAATTTTTTTGTAGGTATGTTGCTGGGTTCATCAATTTTTGTCTTTTCCTCATCACTATTTGTCCCCAAATTTAGTCTTCTTCTTGGTCTCTTTGCTGGCTTACTCGGCTCAGCCTTAGGAGCAACCTTAGCTTCCTTTCCAGAACTACTTTCTATAACTTTCCTCTTACCATATACTTTTGTTTGTACTTTTTCTTGAGAAGTGACAATAGATTCTCTAGTCCTCAGGTGATTAGCTACAGGAGGTGTAACCTTAGTTTTAGCTTTGGTCAGCTTGGTTACTATGACAATTAAGGGCCTTTTACCCTTAGCTTTCTTAGTGACCTCTTCTGATGCACTCACTTCCTCTTCTGTAGATATATCCTCACCTTGTCCAGTGGTTAGGCCTAAAGGTGCATCCTCAGGTTCTTCATCACTACCTAAACCAACCATTTTCTTTAGATTTTTCACAATCTTCTTTCTTTTCCTCTCCATAGTTCCCTCATTCAAGCTTCTAGAAATTTTAGCTTTAGCTTCATCAAAATTTCCAAATCTCTCTATTGTGGTATCAATTTCCTCGGCTAGGAGTGCAATGATGGTAGCTGATGCTTCATCAATGTTAACTTTATATGGAAATGGTTCTAAGCATGTTATCCTAAGTGTCACAGCTTGGATATAAGTGTTATCTATATCAACTAGAAAATAGATTTCTTCACAGTGCTTCTCCACTAGTGACTTAGGAATCCTAGTCCTTAATCTCATTCTCTTCTTGAATTATACAAAATAGCTCCCCATAATGCTATTGAAATTGCTTCCTAGTTTCTCAATACATTCACTAATCTAAACTGTAATGGGTCTATCCTTTTTCCAAACAATATCTCCCAATGTAGGAAATATATCTTGAATGTAGAAAAATATACAGACTAGTAAGGAACCAAACTTACATGATGAGCTCTTAGCCTTTTTGATTGATGCTAGGTTCTCAGCTAATTGTGTCTGCTGTAGCTTGACAAGATCATATGTATGATTTTTCTTAACAATTTTCCATGCCTGATCAATAGCTGTACAAGGAACACTATCCAATTTTCTTGACTGATAGAACTTATGTGCTATTACTCTTACTACAAAATCAAGTTCTAGGTCTATAATTGTAGAGATATTCATACCTCTGTTGTTCCATATGACTCTAGTGTTTAGTGTAATTTCTTTTTTGTTGTTATCCCTCATTGTCCATTTTTTGTTCACTACAGGATATCCAGTCACTCGATGAATCATGCTTTTGGTGATCTTGACTGGTCCATTATCCAACCACATACACATGTCATGAACTCGGCTAAGGATAACCTTAATCCATTCATATTTGAAACCTTGTGGAAAATCTAGGGCATGAGTTAACCCTTTGTTGGCTAGATGTTTGAATTCTGCCTTCAGAACTCCATTGTCACAATTTGTTGTAGGATTTCCTCAATTCACTATCACCTACTTCACCAATATTAACCATATAACATGATCAAACATCATGGATCATAAGTACCGTGGGTGGAATGGATGAGAGGGCTCCTATTAAATCACTCTGAATCACAGTTTCAGGAATGACTCGAAAGTTGAGAGGTTCACATTCATCACTCCGTACTAACTGAATTTGCTTTTGTTCTCCCTCCATACTCTTAGCTGGTGCAGAAGAACTTGTAGCCATAATCTTGAAATTAGGGTTTGAAAGATAAAAATAGAGTACCTCAGAAAGTAACACTTCACACTATTCACCTTAGATTTGTCGATGGCATGCTAAATAAATCTTTGATACAAACTTTGTTAAGATCAATTCTGCAAATTACTTCAATCACTCCGTAAACAGTAAAAATCTCAAGGTAAAAATGAAGTGTCAATTGTTCATCCTTTATAGACTTTGAAAGGTCAAGGTAGGTAAACAATGAATGTTCTGCCCATTGAGTTAGTGTAAGCCAGCTATCCTCAGCTTTAACACAACTTGCATCCCACTCGGATTACTAAACTCAGCCATCATAAAACTTACTTGGCCAACAAAACTCGGCACTCACTAAAGAACTTGGCCTTAGTGTCCATGATTAGTGCTCGACACCTATAGTGCAATTGTCTCATCTTGGCATTTGTCTTCAAAATATGTCCTAGTGCATCTTAACATATGCAAATATGGACTTTTGTACATTTCTTGTTAGGAAATCATGTGAGATAAGAGTTTTATATGTAGTTCCTTACATACCTATTTTTCTTAGTTGGAGATGATGTGATCACCTGATCCATTGGATTGGGTGACCTCAGCTTCATTAGCTTCACTACTGCATGGTTCAGACTTCTTAACCCATGTCTTATTCATCTATGCTCTAATTTTCTCAATAGTAGGAGAAAGTACCCTAGTCTTGCAATCTTTCCTTGTATGACCAATTTTTAGACAACTGTGACAAACTAGGCTTCCATTCATCCAACTTTTAGACTTTGCTCTGAAATGTGTCCTTATCCAATTTTCTGGAACATGTCCATACTCACCACAGTAATGACAACTATGCCATGTATTGTAATTCCACTTGTAAGTATTGCCTTTTCTTGGTGATTTCTCTTGTACCTTTGATGTCCACTATTGTTTACCTTTAGATCTGCAATCTTGTGCTCTATGACCATATTTGTGACAGTTATAGAAATTACCATTGAGTCTGGGTGTTTTTCTTGCCTTTGTCTTACATTCATGTGCTTGATGTACAAACTTATTATAGTTAAATAAATAACCATTAAAATTAGTTTTTGAATTGGACCTACCATTCTTGCTTTGGAAAATGTTTGTTGTATGACCTGGTTTCCCACAGTGGTGGCAAACAAGTTTGTTGTTTCTTGGCTTTGCATACCTTCTTTCACCTGTCTTAGATGATTCTCCTTCTTCAATGGTTGTATGTTGTTCAGTGTGACCTAATCCAGAAGAATCTTTAGGTCTTCTTGATGCTTCCACCAGTTGTTCAAAGTAGCTCATAGCTGCATTGGGATCATTCACTATGTTATTAAGTTCTTTCTCAGATATTGATTCATCTTTCAAATGACTATTCTCAGATCTAAGATTAACAATCTCTAAGTCTTTCCTACTGATCTCCTGATTCACAAGTAGTATTTGATTTTCCATGTCTACTTGATTAACTGCCATTGTTTGTACATCATGTGTTCTTTCATCAAGTCTGGTAGTCATCACTCGTTTGTCTTCTTCTGCCATAGCCTTGTCATCTTCGGCTTTCTTTTTCTATTCAACAACTTCACACATTCTTATTGATTGGGCTTCTTGTTCCTTTTTCAAGTTTTTTACTTCTTCACATAATGCACTATTATTTTCCAATATATCTACTATTTCTACATTGCTCTTAGTAGAATCTCCATTCTAAAATAGATTTGTGGTGTCCTCTTCCTGATAATGAGTGTCATTCATTAGTTTGGCCAAATCTTTCCTTGCATTCAAGGACTTCTTTAATTCTTGTCTTGCAGTCTCAAGCTGTTGTAGTGCTAGCTGAATATCAATCTTTTCATTCTCAATGACTTTACCCATCTTGTAGATCTCCATCTCAAGATCTATATTCTCACGCTGATTATGACCTTTTTAGAGAACTGAGCTCTGATACCAATTTTTGGAAATACAATAATGGGGGGGCGTGAATTAGATCTTCAAATTTAAACACTTAAAACAAATTGATCTACATTCATACATATATGAATCTAATGTAATCTCAAATAGCATCCACACAATGAAATAAATAACACATAACACAATAAATTGGTAACCCAGAAACCCAAATAGGTAAAACTAGGGCAGGGATGACACCCACAAAATTCTCCACTACTGCAATAATAAAGTGTGCCTGTTAAGGCTACAAATGTTGATTACAAAATGTAGTCTACTCTGTTAAAGGTTTTCCTGGTTAAGAGCTAAAGATCATTACAATCTACCCTATGAAAGGATTTCAACTTACAATAAATTAAGCACTCTGTTAGGAGATTAAGAAAGGTCTACTAGAACCATTCTGTTAAGAGATTTTCACATGATACAATGATTAGAATGTCTCAAGTATTGATCCTTTGTTATGAACTCTGATGTTGATGATGGATCTCCTCTTTCCAGTACCTTCTATGATCTCATAATCTGATATAACTTTACTCTGCTATTCACTGTGTTGTCACTCTGCTTGATCTCTGCTTCTTAACAAAAAAACTCTTTGTGCATTTCACTTCAAAAATGAAGTCACCACACTTCGTCTACACTCCTTACACACTCAAAATAGGGTTCTGAAGCAATCTATTATATCCATTCAAATATCATAGCAAGATCTAGATCAATGATCAAGATCTAATACCCATACCTTGATGGTATTACAATTAATGTTTACAATAGATCATGCATAGGATAAAACAATTAAATGCATAACTAACTCCGTAGAAGAATATCAAATGCATACATAAGTCAACCCAAAAAGATTATACAAGTCGACCAGATCACTTATCCTCAAAGTTTGAATCATTCTAGACATGTATACAAAAACTATTCTACTCAGCACTTGACTTCTTTGTCACTTGGAACTTAACATATCTGTATCCTACTCAGCTCGGGAATGTAACTAGGAAACTAAAAACTGCTCAGCAATGTTGCTCGGCCTTGCATAGTTTTAGCTTGACCATAGTGATAGCCAACTAAAACTGCCTAAGTGAATGACTAAGTGTTGGTCATTAATCATCAATAGAACTTAGAGATTAAGAGTAACTAAGTCTCCATCCTCTAGCACATCAAACACGCCAACAAGAACATTAACACATAAGCTAACCATACACATGCACGTATGGGGTAAGTAACATCACAGTTCTAATATCAACATATAAACCAACGTCATGATATCATCATCTATCTAATCCAGACATTATATACATATAAAATTTATTATCCAAAATCACCACCCACTTAAATAATAAATGCTCACATAAAATCTAGCCTAAAAGAATTTGGCAATCAACTGAAATAATGGCCTCAAAGAGTTCAAAACCAAAACTGAAATCAAACTATAGGTGGGTATCGCATCCACCCCACCTAGGATTAGGCTTACTCCTGGAAGTCTATGAACAAATAGGGATACAAATCCTGTAATCTCACTGTGTTCTACCAATTTGCTGACGAATCATCATTTGGGTCCCATTGGACCCTTACCTACTCGATGGTGCAACCCCTGAGGGTCAAATCCTGCTACAAAAGAATATAAATGGGCTCCAAAGCTAGCTACGTATCCTCTACCTGTAAGGCATTCCAATCAAGAACATGCCCAATATCTGGAATATAGCATCTAAGAACAGAAACATGGAAAACATCATGAACATGAGATAGGTTGGGCGATAAAGCAAGATAGTATGCAACTGGTCCTATACTCTCTAGGATCTCAAATGGCCCAAAAAAATAAGGTTCCAACTTCAAACCCTTTCCATAGCTAATTTGACTCTTCCGTGGGATCACCTACAGAAAAATTTTATCCCCAACCGCAAACTGCCTATCCACCCTATGAGCATTTGCATACTTCTTCTGCCTATCCTATGCAGTGACCAAATGCTCATGAATACACTCTACCTGCTGCTCCATATCTCAAAGCATCTCTGTACCAAGGATAATATGGTCCTCCAATCTATCCCAACTCAAGGGTGTATGACAAGGACGACCATAGAAAACATGGAAAGGTGACATGCTAATGGAGCTGTGATAACCAGTGTTATATGCAAACTTAACTAGATACAAGTAGTCCTCCTAATGAGTATGTCTATCCATGACATACATCCTCAACATATCCTCTAGCACCTTATTAACTCACTCTTTCTGTCCATCGGTCTTAGGATGGTATGCCAAACTGAAATTCAGTTGGGCACCAAGATCGTGTTGTAATGAGGTCCAAAATGGAGAAGTGAACATAGTATCTCAGTCTGAGATAATCCTATAAGGAATACCATGTAGTCTCACAATATCCTGCATGAAGAGGTTGGCCACTAAAGCTGTTGTATAGGATTTCCTCATAGGAGAGAAATGTGCCACCTTAGTCAACCTATCAACAGTCACCATGATAGAATCATGTCTACGAGGAGTCAAAGGCAAACCTACTATGAATTCCATCAATATGATATCCCACTTCCAGGATGGAAAGAGATTTGGTTGTAGAATCCATGCTAGATGCTAATAGTATGCTTTTACCCTCTGACATTCTAGGCACCTAGCCACAAAATTAGAAATCTCATGCTTCATGCCAGACTGATGGTAGAGTTGTCAAAGGTCCATGTACATAATCTTGACACCAAGATGTGCCGAATAAGGTGCATGATGAGCCTTAGATAAAAATAATGTACGTAGATCATCTGATGGTGATACATAAATCTAGCTTGTGTGATTCAAAAGACTATCTGACTCTATAACAAATCCTAAAAATCTACCCTCCAAAGGTCTCCTGACTCAATCTCTGACTTCACCTCCTGATACAAAGTATCTCTAGAAGTGCTTGGAGAATCCGATTCGGAAAATCCACACTACGAGTTAATGCTAAAATAGCCTATCTCTTACAACTCAAAGCATCAGCTACCACATTCTCCTTACCCTAAATATACTTCATCTCAAAGTCATACTCACAAAGAAACTCCATCCACCTTCTCTATCTAACATTTAGATTAGGTTGGGTAAAGATATACTGTAGACTGTGATGATCACTGTGAAGCTCAAACTAATGTCCTAACAAGAAATGTCTCCGTCAAACCAATGCATGAACCACTAATTCTAACTCAAGATCATGTGTAGGGTAGTTCAACTCATGATCCTTGAGTTTTCAAGATTCATAAGCAATCACTCATACCTCTTGCATAAGGACTTCTCTAATACCCTCCAATGAAGCATCAACACAAACCATAAAGTCACCCACTGGATCAGGTATTGCTAAGATACGTGAACTAGTCAAACACCCCTTAAGGTTTTGAAAAGCCTCTTCACACTTCTCCAACCAAAAAAAATTATTCCCTTTCCTCTGAAGAGAAGTGATAGGATATGAAACCATAGAGAAGTTCTTAACAAACCTGTGGTAATATCCATATAGACCCATGAAACTACAGACCTTAAACACATTAGTGGGTGATGGCCACTCTACAATTACCTGTATCTTTGAAGGATCTACTAAAATACCTTCACTACAAATCACATGACCTACGTATTGTACCTCCAACTGAAAGAAATTACACTTTGCCAAATTGGCATACAACTGATTGTCCCTTAGGAACTACAATACCTATCGTAGATTCTCTTCATGGTCTTCTATGGATTTAGAATATATCAGTATATCATCCAAGAAGAAAAGAACAAAGTGATCTAGATACTTATGAAAGACTCCATTCATCAAGCACATGAAAACTTATGGATCATTCATCAAACCAAATGGTACCACTGTGAACTCATAGTGCCCATAGAAAACCTTGACAAAGGATACCTATTCTTTATCATTACCTTGTTTAATAGTCTGTAGTCAATACACAAGCATAAAGATCCATCCTTCTTTTTAACAAAGAGGAAAAGTGCTCCCCAAGGAGAAACACTAGGTTGAATGCTTCCCTTTTTCAACAATTCCTCCAACTAAAGTTTCAACTCACTTAGTTCATGAGTAGTTATCTGATAAGGAGCTCTAGAGAGAGGTTCTCCTCCTAGAAAAAGCTTAATACAAAAATCTATGTCATTCCTTGGTGGCATAGCTAGAATCTCACTCAAAAAGACATCTATAAACTTCTACAGAAGAGGATGATCAAGGGTCTTTTCTTCACTCTCCAGCTCATCTATCTCATTAATAGATACAACGAACACTTGGCAACCCTTCCACATACATTTCTTAAGTTGCATAGTGGATATCATACAAAGAGATATTAGATGTTGCACTCCCACAATCTGACAATATTTTCCCACATCATCCTTGCATTGAATAGTCTTCTACCTATAATTGATGTTAGCCCCATGAGATCCCAACCAATCCATTCCCAAGATAACCCCATATGATCCAAAAAGAATCACATGAAGATCAACTAAGGTAATGAGTTTACCTAAATTTAGCTCACACTTATGGACCAAAGAGTCTGTGGCTACCTTATCCCCAGAACCCAACTCCACTTGCTATCCTATATCTTTCTTTGCACCCACTAGCCCACATCTCTCTACTAAGAAGGGAGAAATGAAAGAATATGTAGTTGCAGAATCAAATAAAATAGAGATAGAAATACCTCAAATAGCACCCAAAGTCTCTACCACTATGCCCTGGTGTTATGCCTAATGGTGATCCATTGCAGCAAACACTCTATGAGATTGTCCAACATCTCCCATTGTAGGCTTAGAAGATGCCAACCTCTATCCTAAATAATGAGGTGCACACTAAGGAAATTTGACTGTGATGTGACCAAACTGTCCACATGTAAAGCATCCAGTCCCTCTACTATTGCCTATCCCAATGGAGGGAGCACTAGATTGCTAGTAACTACCTCTACTGGCACTCTATTATGCACTCTGTGTAGGATGACTAGACTGATTGTGCCTAAAGCACTGGCCATTATAGAATCTCTTAAAATGAGAACCATCATCCTGATTAGGAGGAAGAGTCTTCTTCTACTGCTGGTTCTGATTACCTCTAAAGAAGCTAGGTGATTTCTTGAAGTTTCCAGTGCCCTGTGACTGGTTACCTCTAAACTGTAAACCTGATGCACCACCTGACTAAGCACCCAACTGACCATAATGAACCAAGGACAAGTTTGTCTCCACAAGAGTGGCTTTAATGACTACAACCCTAAGGGTCATAGGCTCAAAGAGTTTAACTCCCCCAATGATGCAGGCATTAAGCCCCCTAATAAAATGTTGTATTATAAGAGTTGAATCCTATCCAAAACCCGCATACTGCTTGAGCTCAAAGAATCGATGCTCATACTTTTCTACTAACAAGGTCAACTATCTCAGGTTATGGAAATCATCCGGTCATTTTTTCCTCCACTGATCTGATAGGAAGCACTCTTGAAAGTTCTCAAGGAACAAATCCCAAGTGACCATATCCATGTGGAGCCCTAACTTTTCCTGCTCATTTTTCAACCATACTGCTGCAAAATGAGAGAGTTGCATCACAACATACCTAGGCTTAGTATTGCTACTAAAGGGGTGCATAGAAAAAATCCTCTCTAAAGCAATGAGCCATGTCTCTACCTCTAATCCTGATCCTTTCCCATCAAAGGGAGTAGGTCACGATCTCATAATATCCCTTATGTGGTTCGCTGCAACAACATCAAGATCAACTATGATGGTCCTCCTTTGAGGACTCCTAGACCTCTCCCTCACCCTCTCCTCTCTATGAGAGTGGTGAGAGGCATCTTTCTCCACTCTTCCCTACTCATGACCAAGATGATTCAATATCACCTGTAATAACTACCTAGTGCCTGGCTCCTCAGACTCATCTTGACGTTCCTCTCTCTGCTCATCTTTGTACTTTTGATGACCACTTTCCTATCTGACACTTGTAGAAGGGTTATGATTCCCACCCCTCCCATGACTACTAAATCAGCCTCTACCACGACCTTTGGCAGCTCTAGTCTTAGGCATGATTCTTGAAGCAATCAGAGAACCATACAACAACTCACAACATAACTCGAAACAAAAAAAAAAGGATAAGCATAACCACAGAGAAATAATCTGAAAAAGCAACAATGTTGTATGTCTATGTTTAGTTTCAAGTTTCAAGCTATACAAAACCTAATGAGCGTACAATTCAAAGAGTTCCCAATGTAGAAACCTGGCTCTGATACCAAATATAACACCTCGCCAGGGAACCCAAGAGAGATTAACCTAAAACATGATACTAAGTTTGATGAAATTTTTTTTTTAAAATTTTACACAACAAGACATACATTAATGCGGAAGCAATTACCATTTACTCACATAAACAAATACAAGCATAGATTACAAAAATTGAGGGTTCCATGATGTACAATTATGTAAGAGTAAAAATCAACTAAATAACAATAACAAAAGATTTCATATTACTAGATGGAACAAATATAACTTAAAAAATAATAATTATAATTCTCACAGAAATTATGAGACCTAAATCAAACTCACATCCTCTACACATTTCGCAGGGTATGTAGTAATCACTCTAATAATAGAATACAATATCCAGATTAGGTATCACATGCATTACACTAATACAAGATTACAATATAAGAGATGATAAGAAAAAAACAACCAATGAATAATCATAAAGAACTCAACTGCAGAAGGATCATCTAGTATTGGAATAAGGACGTCGAATCTCAAATGGTAAAGAATCACTACCACCTGTCCATGTGGAACTATAAAAGTCCACCCCACCATACTGAGGAGATAACAACAAACCCCACTCGGATAATCAAAACCAAAGAAGGAAGTGACCATTAAGCAAGGGGATCTTGATAGCTCTCTAACTCCAGGTGCTACACATAATGCAAGGTAAGACTCACTAATCCATAGGCAACCAACACATGTAGGAAATCTAAGCTGTATATAGGAAGGTGTCATCATATATGTCTAAACCTTAATTTTTGTCTTGGTAGTCTCCCTGGACCCCGACACTCAAGTGACCATACATGGTATCAATGACCTCTCAAATAGACAAAATCGCTAACTATGCCATACACACACCCCTCAAGGTGGAAAACATCATATCATCCTCCATCTTAGCCTATAATAGCACTCAAGCATAGGTGAGGAAACATATCTTATTAATTCATTTAAAAACCCCCAATTAATCAGTATGTTATCACTTGTTAATATTACTTACAATAAATGATCCTGGCAGCCACTTGTGGGCCCCAACACTTATTGTAAGCCACCCCCTACTACACAACTAGGTAAACTACCCTAGACTCACATAACCTACAAAGATCTAGCATGGGTATAATAACAGATAAACCCAAATCTAGTTCCCCACATAATAACAGGAATGATCATACATATATACATTCTCAGAAAATTCATAAACAACATAAGGTTATAGGGATAGTTTAGGAAAATGAATCAATGCGCGCGCGCGCGCACACACACACACACACACACACACACAGCACAGTCATAAGACATAAATAAATTCATTCCAAGCCTCTCTATCCTTTCTAAGGTCATTCTAATTCCCAGACTAATGTTTCATAGCAAACAATTCACTTAAGGAAGAAACACCATTTACACCATGAAGAAATAAAATTAAACCACTGTACATTTAATCTAACAATGATATAAACGAATTTCTAATTATGGAAAAATTATTGTTAAATGACTATAATCCCATAGTTTATATAACCAAGCAAAACATTGGTTCTTCTTCCTTTCCTAATAGATTAAAATGTTTAATAATAACTATTAAAGAAAAGAAAAGTATATATTTTTTTCAATTAAAATGACTAAAAACAAATAATAGAACTTTATTATAAAAATAAAAATTATATATTTTAATTTAAAAGTTATTAATGAAATTTATAAATTAAATAACAAATAAATTAAACTTAATTTAAAATTTATTAATAATAATATAACTAATAAATTAAACCTAATTTAAAAGTTATTAATAAATTTAGTAAATTAAATAATAATTAAATTATACTTAATTTAAAATAACCATTAAATAATTTTTTTTTCTTTTTTAAAAAATAAAATTTTAAAAAGTTTCTTTTGGGGGGAAGCGGGCCCCACGCCCCCCCATATACTCTGACTACCAAGGCAGCCTGTGTTGCCTTACGACAGCTCAACTGCCTTCGGTGTCGTGCTGCCTTATGGCAGCGTATATACCAAAGGTAGCCTTGCTGCCCTTTGGCAACACGACTACCGCCGCGACTCGACAACCTTAGAACTGTCGACGCGGTATAGCCACGCGAGTTGGTGGGGTAAAAACCACCTCCCCAATGTTATTTATTTTTAATTTTTAATTTTTAATATTTTTATTTTCAATTAATTTTTTTTACACAGCATTTCGTAAAACGTGAAAAAGGTAAAAAAATGTTTTCCATTTCTTTTTCTTTTCTTTTCTTTGGTGTGTTTTTTTTTAACTGTGTTTTATTTTGACTATGTTTTATTTTGACCGTGTTTTATTTTTTTTTCCAAAATGATAATTTCCAGCAAGCTATTTTTTTTCATAATTAAAATTTTCCAAACAATAGGAAGAATCCAAAATAAATATTTCAATGACATAACCCCACTATTGTCTAAATTTATCTTTTCTGAAATATAGATCTTTCATAGGGAGATTTCAAATAATAAATTGGGCAGCATAACCGTACAATAGGCAAGATTTAATTTTCTCTAAAATGTAGATCCATAAACTTTCTAAACACCCAATAAGACAATAACATCATTCAAGCTTATTAAACATGCAAATGCAAGATTACCAAACACAAAGAAGCAATTTTTAAACAACAACCTAAATTTGCCAAGGGTTTCAAACCCTACCTTAAATTCAAATAACATATATGATCACCAAAACCTTTGAAAGATGAAGAATCCCAAAATCCTCCAAGCCTGAATTTGACAACAGATCTAGAGAAACAATGGCCTGAAAACAATGATCCCAAAATTCTTCTAAAGCTTCCCAAAACAAAAAACTTCACTAAAATACCCAAATATCAAAAATTCCTCCATATCCTTCAACCTCCTCCAAAATCTATATATCCTTAATTGAAAATAAAATCCCGCATAAAGAGAATCCTCTTTCCCTCTTGTATAATTAGAAAATGGAAGCACTTCCATTTTAGACTTGTTTAGCCTTCCGAGTAAGTGGTTTGGGGTCATGAAAAGTGCCTTGACTGGGTTCCTAATCTTGACATGGCTTCCCCCCTGTTCTTCCTTTCTGTCCACCATTTTCTGACCCGATTTCTGCATTCTGGGATACAAACCTGTGTTTCTGGGATTTAGGGACAGGTTCGACCTCCTAGGATAGGGTCAACCTCGACCCTAACCTAGGATAGGGTTGACCTTAGCCTTGACCTAGGATAGGGTTGACCTCGACCTTGTCCTAGGGTCCAAATCCTGGAAACTTTCAGTTTCTGGATGTCGGTCTTTGTGAAAGTTGTTTCCCGCTTCCAGGTCGACTATTTCGGGTTCCAAAGCATTGATTCCTAAATTATATTTAATATAGGTCCTCTCCTAGGGGTAAAGGCTTAAATGGTGATTTAATTATCCTATGTAGGCCTCCTTAGAAGATTGTGCCCTAGTTTCATATAAAAGGGAGCTTTCTCCTCTCATTTTCTCTAACCATGATCAGTCATCATTACGCAATTGAGAAGGATTTTCAAGTGCAATTCAAGCAAGCTAAGGAGAAAGATTTCAAGAAAGCATCCATCCATTCTCAAGCATTCAAGAATCCATTTTCATGAAGGAGATCCATTGGAG
>MU225192.1:1977806-1995755 GCA_018584345.1 Thuja plicata | reverse complement strand
CAAGAACCCATTCAAGACTTGGTGTTGGAGATCTACAAGTGATTGATTGAAGACATCCTACATGATACATTCTACATTCTAGATCCATTTGATGCATACATACTTGTGGATTCAGGGATTCGAATCCGCCACAAGGGCTTCCATATAAGCAAGGTGAATTTATGTGTTTACTTTGTTTATCTAATTTCAATTATATTATAAGGTTAATTCCAAAACCAGGGTTTGACCAAGGAAAACCCCTTTTTCCCCAGCAAACAAACATTTTTCTTGCAGGTATAGGTTTGGGATTGTAGATCCGAGGCCAGATCTGGATACTCTTTTCAGATTTCTTCTAGACTGTGCGAATAGGGACACTTTTGGAGTTGAGCAGATCGAGTTGGCAAAAGTGGTACAGGGTCGACCTTTTTCATAAGACGACATCGGAATGGAAAAATATTTCTAGGTTTTGTCTGTCTCTGTGTTCCGGTTTGGTATCAACTTTTAGCATCTCTAGAAATAGTCTATAGATCTCAGAAAACGACAATCTTTGATTTACAATTTTGTAAGGTTGGTACTTTATCTCATCCATTTCAATTCCTAGAACTATCATATACATTCCTTTCTAAAATGCTAATTTAAGATCTTTCCTCTTTGCTCTCATTTCCAAATGATTGAGTCATTTGTGCATTGATCCTTTTTGGGTTGATCAATTTGGATCTTTCATTTGTGCATTTGAGGTTGAAAGGAACATCTTATCTTCCCTACACATCACACAAATATCTATATTTTCAAACGTGACCTCTATTTTATATGTTACATTTTGGTGAATCCTTCTTCTTCTAATGCTCTTCCTAGAGATGATTGGGGAACCTTGGATTTTAATCCCACCTTTATTGGAGAGTATAAGGTTTCTGATCTTGATTTTATGAAGCACCAAAGAGAGTTTGAACAATGAGTCTTTGCGTCTACTTCTAATACCCTTCGTAATAACTTTGTCGCTGCTTCTACCCACTATGAACGTGTCAAACCTACTAATAATAACATAGTGACTACTAAAGTTGCATTGATCCCTTCAGATATGGTTTGTTGTTATGGTTCTGGTTATCATTTACTAGTTAAACAAGGATTCCATGGTCAAGGATGTGGTAAGCATAAACAAGGAATTCAAATGCCCTTACAGAATGGGGGGCATGAGTAGTCTTATGGACTGTGATTTAATCCTCAACAACACATCAATGTTAATAACATCTCAAATAAAACTTCAAAACATGATCACCCTATGAAGGAATTTGACCAAGAAGTTATTTTTCCTAAACTCCTTCGTGCTAAGATGATTACTAGACCTAAACGCAAAAAGCAATGTAGTCCACACTTGAAGACTCTTCCTTTCTGTTTTTATCATAGATTTCATGATCACTCTACAAATGAATGTCAAGCTTTATGTTATAAGATTAGGCATCTCATTGATAGTAAATTTATTTATATAACACCTGGAAATGAGTTGTATTTCAATCCTATTTTCTCTAAATAACATTTATGTTCCTATTATGGAACTCCATATTATGTAAACAATGTTAGCTGAATCTTTGGGGGATCTTTGTCTTGCATAGTACTGTGAGAGATATAATATGTCCCCTTTCATCCTTGTTCCCATGCTTGGGGGGAAAGTATGCCATCTCCTTCTTTTCTGTCTTTCCAGGATCCACTTTTCCCTTGGCTAAACAATATTTATCTATTATGTGATATCCAATCATACATGAAAATTCTGGTTTGCATTGAAGATCTATGTCCTTGATTATAACTTATTTCATTGTTTGACATTGGGTTTCCATGGTTGATAAATCTCTCACCTTGGAAACTGAATCATGTGCTATCCCTCACAAGGGTTACTTTTTCACTTCTTGCATGATATCTCTTTGCATTCGTCCCTTCCATGGCCTCATAGGAACTGTGACCTTCTTGGCTTGGACTAGGTGTTGTCTATGGATATTGTCTTGATGTTGAAGAAGGCTTTATCCTTGCTCTTTTCTTTCCTTAACATGTCAAAATAGTATGCACTTTTCCATATTAAGGAGGGGGCATATACACGGCCTCCCTCATTTTATATTATGCATTTTTTATTCTAACATTTTGTTTTGCAACATGCTAAATCCTCTAAGGGTAATGCACATAAGTTGCTAAATCCTGAAGAGATACACATTCAATTACAATTAAATATGCTAAATCCTCTGAGGGTAATGCACATAAGTTTCTAAACTCTGAAGAGATACGCATTCAATTACAATTCAATATGCTAAATCCTTAGAAGGTAACGCACATAAGTTGCTAAATCCTAAAGAGATACACATTTTACAAATGTATTCCATGGTAATGTAAGAATATGGATCCATGGGTACTTCATAAAATTTGTCAGAAGATGCACTACATACATGTACAAATCCACCAAAAGGTGCACAACTTTATGGGGGTGACTATCAAGTTCTTGCTTGATGGGCCATCCTATCCTTTTTGTGGTTCATAGTGAGATACACACATCTTACTGGGCGAGTTAACCACTCCTATCTCTCTTTCTCCTTAACTAAGTGATGTCTCTCTTATCATGATCTTAGGGTTGATAAAGACTTAAGTCCCTTGGGGGATTGAGTTTTTCTTTATCCCTTTTGATTCCAATAAGACTATCTTTTTTGTATATTCTCCTTTACCAAGAGTTTGTGTTGAGCTCATACTCTTGCTAAAGTGGGGGCTAAATGTATAGTCAGAAAATGGAAGCATTTCCATTTTAGAATTGTTTAGCCTTTCAAGTAAGTGGTTTGGGGTCATGACAAGTTCCTTGACTGGGTTCTTGATCTTGACATGGCTTCCCCCCTGTTCTACCTTTCTATCCACCATTTTCTGACCTGATTTTTGCATTCTGGGATACAGACCTTTGTTTCTGGGATTTAGGGACAGGGTTGACCTCCTAGGATAGGGTTGACCTAAACCCTAACCTAGGAAAGGGTTGAGCTCAGCCCTAACCTAGGACAGGGTCAACCTCAACCCTGTCCCAGGGTCCGAATCCTAGGAACTTTCAGTTTTTGGATGTCGGTCTTTGCGAAAGTTGTTTCCCGCTTCCAGGTCGGCTGTTTCAAGTTCTAAAGCATCGATTCCTAAATTATATTTAATATAGGTCCTCTCCTAGGGGTAAAGGCTTAAATGGTGATTTAATTATCCTATGTAGGCCTCCTTAGAAGATTGTGCCCTAGTTTCATATAAAAGGGAGCTTTCTCCTCTCATTTTCTCTAACCATGATCAAGCATCATTACGCAATTGAGAAGGATTTTCAAGTGCAATTCAAGAAAACTAAGGAGAAAGATTTCAAGAAAGCATCCATCCATTCTCAAGCATTCAAGCATACATTTTCATGAAGGAGATCCATTGGAGGCCATTGAAGGATTCAAGCTACATAGTGCCCTTTTGGTGATCTCTCCATCCACCTTCTTCCAAACCTCTTCCAAATTCAAAAACCCATTCAAGACTTGGTGTTGGAGATCTACAAGCGATTGATTGAAGACATCCTACATGATACATTCTACATTCTAGATCCATTTGATGCATACATACTTGTGGATTCATGGATTTGAATCCGCCATAAGGGCTTCCATATAAGCAAGGTGAATTTATGTGTTTACTAAGTTTATCTCTGCAATTTCAATTATATTATAAGGTTAATTCAAAAATTGGGGTTTGACCAAGGCAAACCCCTTTTCCCCCAAAAAAAAAATATTTTTCTTGTAGGTACAAGTTCGGGATTGTAGATCTGAGGCCAGATCTGGATACCCTTTTCGGATTTCTTTCGAACTGTGTGAGCAGGGACACTTTCAGAGTTGAGTAGATCAAGTTGGCAAAAGTGGTACAGGGTCGACCTTTTTCATAAGATGACATCAGAACGAAAAAATATTTTTGGGTTTTGTCCGTCTCTGTGTTCCAGTTTGGTATCAACTGTTAGCATCTCCAAAAATAGTCTACAGATATTAGAAAATAGAAATCTTTGATCTACAATTTTGTAAGGTTGGTACTTCATCTCATCCATTTCAATTCCTAGAACTATCATATATATTCCTTTCTAAAACGGGAATTTAAGATCTTTCCTCTTTGCTCTCATTTCCAAATGATTGAGTCATTTGTGCATTTGAGGTTGAAAGGAACATCTTATCTTCCCTACACATCACACAAATATCTACATTTTCAAACGTGACCTCTATTTTATATGTTACACCTCTTTCATGCAATCCCAGAAAACAAACACTCCACTCAACTCAGTTAACTCAAATTTATTAATTGAAAGAAAATCCTAATTAAATAAATTAAAATATCTTTTATTGTGCAACTCCTACTTTGACATTTAATAACAACTTGCATATAAATTCAAATTTCAATTTTAATAATTACAATGCACAAGTAATTAAATAAATATTAAATAAATTAAATATTTAAAGCACAATTCTATCCGTGCAATTAAATATTTAAATATTTAATAAAGCATAAAAGCTTAAATAACTCCAACTTTAAATTAAATATTTAATTAAATCTAAATATTCAAAATTTGAGCTTTAATTAATTCCCTTAATTAAATATAGGTATTTAATTAATTCTAATTAATTAAATACCCTATATTTAATATTCAATATCAACAATAATTAATTCAATAAGTGACAAAGTACATCAATAAAATAACAGTACACAAAGACCAACCAAAGTAAAACCCACACACACACAAGGAAGGGATCCATGAATTTACATCATCTAGACAAATTTGGGTAGGGTAGACAAACCGATTCTTGTCTAATCTTAGGACAAATAGGCTTAGGGTAGGGTTTTGGGTCTGACTGTTAACTCCCATCATTACCATTGAGACGAATATACATGCATGCTCACTCCTGTCAATTGAGGGAAGACGATGCCAGGTACCTGAAAACCTGCCATCACAAGAACAAGCATGTACATCCAATATAAATATAGAAAACAATGATAGGGATTGGTGGATCGTGTGGATCTTGCAATGCAAGTAACTACGTTTCCATCCTCTACCACATCAAATACGCCATTAAGAACATTAACATATAAGCTAACCATACACATGCAAGTATGGGGTAAGTAACATCACAGTTCTAATATCAACATATAAAACAACATCATGATAATATCATCATCATCTATCTAATCAAGACATGATATACATATAAAAGTCATGATCTAAAATTACCACCCACTTAAATAATAAATGCTCACATAAAATGTAGCCTAAAAGAATTTGAAAATCAACTAAAATAATGGCCTAAAAGAGTTCGACACTAAAATGAAAGAAAACTATGGGTGGGTATCAAATTGGGTTTACAAAAATATGATGAAATAAAAATTGAAAGGAGTAGGAAAATTAATAAGGTAGGGGATGAATGTTCACTAGGATGGTCAATAAAACTAGGAAGGATCACACCTCAAATTCCATATTTATCTCATTAAATTAGGAAGGGTAAGGTACCTTCTAGGCTTAAAGAAAATCAAGTGTTGAATGTGTTTAAGGTTACCCCCTTCTCTAAGAGTGTAATAAATGATTTATATAATTTAGAATAAATAAATGAAGGAATATGGATGTGACGAGGTGCAATGAAGACAAAAATGTAGATGTAGATAGATAGTAGGATGATATGCAAATTTCAGGACTAGATCTAGGTAACAAACAATGTAACTGACCAACACACAACCTTTAAGGATGAAATGCCTATCAGGGGTGACCTAGAGTATATAGGGTAACTTTACTCATCCATGATGTTGGGAGGTGCCCTTGATCAACCAAAAAGGGATGAAGAAATAGTGGATCTTATATGCAAAATAGATGTTCAACTACTCTAAATGAGATATTAATCAATCTAACTAATAAATCAATCTAAATGCAAACACAATGAAGATTAAAATTTTAAATGAAGCAAAACAATAAAGTTACCTTCACCTACCTAATGCAGATTGTCTCCATTGCCCTCCTATCTTTGGTTTCTTGAATGTATGTTGAGCCCTTAGATTTCCAAATGAAGCTCTTTTCTTCAAGATGCTACCAAAGTGTGGAGATGGTATGAATGAATGCAAAATGGTCTAAAACCTTGATTATGCAAATGGATAATGGAATGCTTGTGAAAATGCTTGATTGCTTGAAATGGATGCTTGGATGCTTGTGAAAATGGTTGATTGCTAGCTCACTTGAATGCTTGAATGCCTATTGCTTGAATGCTCACTACTACTAGATCACAAAGGGGAAATGAGGCTCCTTTTATAGGATTTTGGAAGACCTAAGCCTAGATGGCACAATCCTAGGGTGGAGAATGAAAGGTGGAAGATCCTAGGGTTGCTATTGACTTGGTTGAAGGGGTTGAGAGAAAAGGGGATATAGTTGGAATGTGAGAGAAAGAATAAGGAGGATGTTCCTCCTACATTGACATCAGGGAGAAGAAGATGGAAGGGAAAGACACATTTCAAGTGTCTCACAAAGACCATGGAGAGGAAAGGGGAAAGACTTCTTCCCCATGAGGACTCTTGGTACAAGTGTCCCATGAGTCATCTTGGACTCTTAGAGTTGGCTTGAGAAGCTCCTTAAGAATAGGAATTACCTCTTGACTTGGTGTAGGAGAAGACATGTGGTCATGAGACAAAGTCTTATAAGGCCACATAGCCCTTAATAATAGGACATGTGTGGGTGAGGATAATGATTAATTATTAATTAATAATAATTAATTATTTTAGCCAAGGTGATGTGTAAGGTGACTAGGTTTATGAGGTGGACTAGAGGACTTAGTCATATTTAGTGATTGTGCATTGAATTAAATCACTTTTAATAGAAGTAATTATGAAGACCTAGGATAAGAAGAATAGATTATAGTGAATTTATTTAACAAATATAATAATTTATTAAATAAATAGAAGAAATAAACATTAATTAAATAATAAATATTTAATCAATTCATCAAGTCAACATTAATTAAATAATAAATATTTAATTAATTGATAAATCAACGAAGCCATTTTTTAGTGTATACATTTTCCCCCTCTTTGAAATAGTGTGCTTGTCACATTGTTTCAAAGAAAAATCAAGCTATCTGCCCTAGACTATGTTTGCCGAGAATGACCTTTGCATGTCCCCTCGAGAGATTGATTGAAATTTTTTTTACTTTTATGTTTATTTATTTTATTTTTTTCATTTTCGAAGGGTTCAATCAATCTCACAAAAAGAAGCAGAAGAAATTTGGAGTGAAAAATGAGGTGAGACAGAGTGATAGTGATAGGTAGGGTCCATAGGTAAGAAAAATGGGTCCAAGGGCTATATAAAGGATCAAAAGGGTCCACAATAAGCTCATTGTGTACACTTGTCATTTGGAGATTGGAGGCTTAGAGAGTGAAGAGTAGAGTTGAGAAGATGTCGTTCCCACTTAATGATCACCATTTTGAGCGAGTTAGACGCTTCCAGAGACCGTGAAATTTTGGAGAGCCAGTGAGTGGTCAATCCTGATCTGTTAATTTGATTCAATCATGCTTTGTTGAATGATTTGTAGCATGTTTGTAGGATAGATTGAATCATAGGTAGGTTAGAAAATTTTTTGTTTTTGCCCTGGAAAATGGATGCGCAGTTGCGGTGCATCAATGCACAACTCTAATGGATAAATGTGAAACGCTGCACATACGTTTAGGGGTTCTGCGCATCTATCAGAGAGGCCCTCTGATCCCATGCATTTGTGGTAAAAATCAACGAATATGTTAAAGTTGCGCATTAGTTAGGTTAAGCTGCGCAAATACTCCACTGTACTGCGCATTTATAAAAAGTTGCGCAAACATTAGAAAATGTTGTGCATTCATAAAAAAGTAGGGTGTAACCCAATAAAAAATTCAAATTAGGTCAAACTATCATAGCGATAGGTCGATAAGATCTAGTTCTTATTGGATAGTGATTATCATTGATGTCAAGATAGGCAAGATTATAGCATGGTCGCTAGTAAACCGTCTTGTTTGATAGATAATCGATAGAATTATCGTCTGATACATGTGATAAACATGTGTTGGAGTGATGTATAGATAGGATAGATAGATAGATCTGTTTGATTGATAGTTGATAGTTTGATTTGATTTGATATTGATAGGAGGATATTACTGATGTACTGATGTCATGAGAGTGATATCCTATGACTCAGAGTTTGAGGGCTACATTGTCAGAGACTGATAGAGTCCTGATTGGAGTGACCAACTTATATCATGTGATTTATATGCCCAAGATTTGGGTGAATCTAGGTATGCTTACAGCCCTAGCAGAGAGATGGCACTCAGAGATGATTACCTTTCATCTACCTACTGGCAAGATGACTATGACGTTTGAGGATGTATATCGCATCCTTCGACTACCTATCACTGGCGAGTTAACTAGTTCATTATGATCGGCATGGTGGATTGGCTCAGTGCAGAGAGGTTTTTGGTGATGATGATATAAAGGATGTAGAGATCAGTTGGGAGGAAATGGTGGTACTATATGAGCCACTACCTATCATATTAGCTAGCGCGATTGGAGGGTACGTGTGCCCAGGTCAGAGATCTCATGGATTCATAGTCGGATGGGGCAGGACACTTCAGAGGATGATGGATGAGGGGACCCATTTTGCTTGGGGAGTGTGCCTTCTAGCACACTTATATCATGATCTTCACCAGGTGGTGTACCATGGCAATGCATCATTATCCATAGGGGTGACACTTCTGCATGTGTGGGCATAGGAGCATATGGCCATCACACGGCCAATGACACTCAGATTTTGAGGGGCTGGACAACCCTATATATTCCTTTATGCATCTGTTCAGTCTCAGCATAAGCTGGGACAAATAGAGTTCTGGAGATACACATTTGACATGATAGATTTAGTGATCTAGAGACCCTACCTAGGGTGTGAGGTATGGGATGATGAGTGTCAACTTGGGTATTGTTTTGAGACATGATGGTTGATAGGGAGGACTCCATTTATCATAGAGAAGTAGATGTGTAGTAGGGTACTCTGGAAGTTTGGCTGTATATAGTGGATACCGCATGGGACCACAAATTTTTCCCAGACCTTCTAGGAGAGATGAGACTAGGGGCCGATGATACCCTTTGAGATAGCGAGACAGGAGTTTCTGGACATGCCATTTCAGACATGGTCGATGAGACAAGGGGTCGTAGACCAAGGGATGACGGCCGAGTTTGAGAGATACATGAGGGATCACCCTTTCCCTAGACTGATAGACCCAACCAAGAGGCCTCCACAGAGAGAGCCAGGAGATAGAGGCTGAGGAAGAGGACGAGGCCATGGTGGAGGTAGAGGAGATGATGATGATAGGGGAGATGACGGTGGTGATGCTCCGTAGAGAGGGAGAGGTAGAGGAGGTCTGAGGATGAGGGGTGGAGGTATATGTCCACAGGGTTTGATGCCTCCACCTGATAGACAGAGATGACCATGGCTGACTGCATAGAGGGATCCCCTTATACAGGCATAGACACATATACAGGCGGTAGTGCAGGCACCAGATCAGCCTATGCATGACGTTGGTGACGATGTTCAGATGCTTGATGCATAGGATGTATAGGTACAGGCCAATGAGGTACAGGTATAGGATAATGATGTACAGGTATAGGATATTGGGGTTCATGACCCCTACTTACATAGAGCAGTATCAGAGGAGGAGGAGATTGATGTAGATGTAGTGCTAGCTAGACTAGCAATGCTACAGTTGCAAGCTGACCGTGTCCCCGGACTAGAGAGATGGGCGGAGATGTTAGAGGGGGAGGTTGCAGAGGCTAGATAGGGGAGGGATACCTCCATAGAGCAGCTCAGGGAGGAAGAGACTCTATTAGATGAGCTATAGTCAATATAGGCATTGGGTCTACATGCAGATAGCTTACAACTCATGATGAGAGCTAGTAGAGAGATCACCTACTGGAGAGAGGCCTACAGATAGGTGGTTCCTTGGGATCAGTGGATTAGTAGCTTCAGAGAGAGCTCATATGGGGTTAGGACCGCAGCTCCATGGAGGCATGGGTCAGTGAGTGCTGGTACCTCATCATGGCCACCAAGACCAACACCAAGTTTAGGGGATCCATCAGGATCAGGATCTTTGATTGCAGCACGCAGACAGTGACAGACAGAGTCTGGAGGCAGTGGGTCTTAGCTTTTTGGATATACATTTTGTAGTTATGTTACGGCTCTATTGTATCATATTTATTGTATCTTTATTGTAGACTTGATGGACACTTTTGGACACATGATTATATTATGATATATCATTGGACATTTTGGATATATTTTTTTTTATGGACTCTTGATGATGGACTTTCTATATGATATGATTCTATGATGCTTACTTTCTATGATGCATTGCTTATGATGATTTACATATATGTGGATACTAACATATGCAAGATATGATGAATGATTTTTTATTATTCTTTGTACTATATGACTTAGTAATGATCATGTTTTTAGTTCTATGTGGATGCAAAATGATTATGATGATTCTCATAATGATTAATGTAAAATGGATGCATTTGTGACTAATATAAATGGATAATGATAATGAACTTAATGGAAGACAAAATGATAATAAATGAATGATATAAAATAATGGTATAACAATGGAATGTATAATAATGGTAATAATGTAATGACCTAAATTGTAATGAAATGACATATATGATAAATGCAATGAATTGAAGAAATACATGCAAATATAAATGGTTATATACTATGAACTATGATAAATGCTATTATGTTTTTTGTTTATCCAAAAATGTCCTCAATTTTAAACAACCATGCGTCTGACACAAGAAGAAAAGACAAAAGGGAACAAGGTGACCTAAACAAGATATCCTATAAAATCTTATAAAAGGAGCACTTCAATGATCTATTTTAAAATGCAATGCCAAATGATATGCAAAAATGAGTATCTCCACAACTTCGGTAACCATCTTAAAACTTCATAAATTTTGGAATTTTATTTTCATCATTGAGCTCGTTATGTTGCAAGAAAATACAAGCATCATGGTATAATTAAACCAGGATGACCTGACCACTTCTTGCATGGAGTTTAATATAGAAAACTTGACAAGCATCTAGGTATAATTGAACTGAGATGACCTGAGTTTTGTTTGCATAATAGACAAGGAATATCCCCCTCCTTCATCGAGGAACAAATAGTTGGAGTCAAGGTATGTGTGGCACATCATTGTTTAATAGCATTCGTGTACCAACATAATTGATAATGTTGATCATGCTTATGGAATAGATGAAGGTTCTTATGCACAAACACCCCTAATTATTTGGTCCTTTGACTTCATTGGAAAATACCCCACAAATAGAAATCAAAGAAAATATCATGTTCCATCATGGCTATCCTAATCAATGACATATTTAGAGTTATTAAGCTCATGTCAAAGGTATCGTAGAATAGCATAGGAAACATGATAACAAATGAAATTCTGATATGAATGCATAAATCTTATAACAAATCATCCTAACATGCCTGTCATGAATATACAATTCTTTGCCAAAAGATAGTGTTGAGTTTGTTTGATCAGTTTGTTTGAAAATGATGTTGTTGCAAATGTATAGATAAACAGTCATAGTTCAAAAGATATGTCATAGGTTATGGATCATGATTAGAATAGCATCGTATAAGAACCATTGATTATGTTTGCTTGTCTAGTAAAAAATACTCCGTTCTTTCCTCTTAGAGTCGCGACTGTCGCAGATTCACTTCCCAAGAACTAGGTCGAGGACATGGCCCCAGCTAGGTGATGGACTGACTTATTATGGGTGAAGAAAGACACACTGGACTAGGGTGAAGACCAAGATAGTAGACCAATCTATGATGGGGTTTTATTGAGGATTTATACAAATGGGTAGGAATCATGGATTGGCCATTTTATTATGATATGTACAAGGCGAATGGTGACTATGAGAGCCATGCCATTATGGTTATATACAGATGGGACAAGATGCTAGAAGAATCCTAATAGAAGGAGGAGCTAGCTTGTCACAAATGGCGCCTGTTTCCAGGTTTTCACGACATGCTTTTATTGCAATTTTCTCTTGATTTTTTTTCTTTTTCTTTTTCTTCTTTTTTTATTTTTTTTTATTTTTAAATTTTTTTAAATTTTTTTAATTTTTAATTTTTTTGTTTTCATTCCCTGCACTGGGATCTCATGCATAAAACTTCTTTAGGTGCATGTTGTTACGAGGCTCATCCAAGGGATCACCCTCAGACATTAAGAACTAATAGGCTCCAGAACTATAGGTTGCTGTAATCACAAAAGGACCCAACCAATTGGGCTCAAACTTACCCTTCTTCTCACGATGCTGTTGATTTTTGGGATTCTCTCGAAGGACTAGATCACCTACCTGAAAGTCTCTGGGTTTCACTTTACTATTATATTGATTAGACATCCTTTGCTGATAGTATTTTAAGTGATCAAAGGCTCGTTGATGACGCTCATCCAGCAATTCAAATTCAGTTAGCCATGCAACTCTATACTCTTCATTTGGAATCAAATCTTTCAGGGACACTCAAAGAGAAGGTAACTCGACCTCAAGGGGCAGGATAGCTTTAGATCCATAAACAAGGGAATATGGTGTAGCACCAGTTGGAGTACAGATGGAAGTATAATAGGCCCAGAGGGTAGGGTCAACTGGACATGCTAGCCATGACCAGCGTCATTGACAGTCTTTTGAAGGATTTTGACAATAGTTTTATTAGACGCCTCAGCGTGGCCATTACCTTGAGGATAATAAATAGTGGAATAATGGTGGGTAATATGAAATTTGTTGCATAAGTCATCGATATCTTGATTTTGAAACTATTTCCCATGATCTGTAATGAGATGCATAGGGATGCCATATCTACAAATGATATAGTTGAGGATAAACATAGCAACTTGTTTTCCTGTGGCAATGATCAAGGGAACAACTTCGATCCATTTGGTAAAATACTCAGTGGCAGTTATGATGTACTTATGGTCATTGGAAGATGGAGGGTGAATTGTGCCCACAAGGTCAAGTCCCCACTGACTGAATGACAATGTATTTGTAATAGGATGCAGTTGCTGTGCCGGTGCATGAATAAGATTCCCATGAATTTGACACTTCTTGCATTTTTGAGCAAAGTGAAAAGAATATGTTTCTTTAGTAGGCCAATAGTAACCCATATGCATGAGCTTTTTAGCCAAGGAAGGACCACTCAAATTTGTTCCACATATACCCTCGTGTATGTCTTGTAAGGTAGTTTGAGCTTCAGCATTTTCAAGACATCATAAGAGAGTACCGTCAAGACCTCGCCGATATAGGGTGTCAGATATTAGGAGATAGTGGGAGGTTTGGTGGATAAAGGTTCACTTTTGATTTCTAGATAGGTTAGGGGGAAGGATATTTTCTTTTAGATAGGAATATATTTTTCCATAGGTAGGGGAATCTTGTCCGATAATATGACATATGATACATGTATCAGGATCATCATACGCAGGATAAATCAAGGATTCCACTAAGAACTCAAAACGGGCTTTGGTATCCTCTACATTAAAAAAAGAAGCAATTGTTGCCATAGCATCTGCAACCTTATTTTCCTTCCTTGGAATTTTCTCAAAGGTGATGATTGAAAAATATTTCTTAAAGTCATCTACCATGTGTTTATATGGTAACAAATTGTCATCCTTAGTCTGATATTCATCATTAACCTGATTGATTATTAGCTGGGAGTCTCCGTAGACATTCAATTCAGTCACGTTCCATTGTAGAGCCATTTTCAACCTGATCATTAGTGCTTCATACTCAGTGACATTATTTGTACAAGGAAAAAGAAAATTGTAGGACTTTGGTATGGTATATCCCTGTGGTGTAACAAACAAGATGCCAGCTCCTGAACCATGCTGAGTATAGGATCCATCAAAATATAGCCTCTAGGTTTGTGTAGATAATGTTAGGATGTGTGCATCTGGAAACTCTATTTGTATAGGATAATCATTCATTAATGGTGCCTCATCCAATTAATCAGCAATTACTTGCCCTTTAATAGCCTTCCTTTCCACATATTCAATATCAAATTCACTAAGCAACATGACCCACTTAGCCAACCTTCCTGTTAATGCAGTCTTGCTCAAAATATACTTCAAAGGATCAATTTTTGCAATGAGCCTGATAGAGTGAGACAACATGTAATGTTGCCATTTTTGTGAAGAAAAGACCACTGCTAGACATGCACGCTCAATTGGTGAATAATTGAGTTCATAGCTAACAAGGGTACGACTGATATAATAGATAGCCTTCTCTTTTCCCTCTTGATCTTGTTGGGCCAACAAGGCACCAAGTGAGACTTCTATAGTTGAAATATAAAGAAAGAGTGGCTTTCCTAGAATTGGTGACATAAGAGTGGGAGGAGTGGCTAAGTATTGTTTGATCTTAGTAAAAGCTGCTACACACTTATCATCCCATTTGAATAAGATTTTTTTATGTAATATATGTTGAAAAGGATGCTTCTATCGGCTAATTGTGAGACAAATATTCTAATTGACTGAAGGTGCCCTTGTAGATATCTCAATTGACTGATATTTGTTGGTGAAGCCATTTCCATGATTTCTTTGACATTTTCTAGATCCACCTCTATTCCCTTAGCTGAAACAATGTATCTTAACAGTTTACCCGATGTAACCCTGAATGCACACTTTTTGGGATTTAATCTTATTTGATACTTTTCCATTCAGGTGAATATCCTATCTAACACTCTTAGATGAATTTCTCTATCCTTGGATTTGGCTAAGATATCATCAACATAATCTTCCATTACGGTATGCATCATGTCATGAAAGATTGTGGTCATAGCTCTTTGATAGGTAGCACCAACATTTTTAAGCCCAAAAGGCATCACATTCCAGCAGTGTGTGCCCCAAGGACATGTAAAAGCAATCTTTTCCTGGTCTTCTAGTGCAATCTTAATTTGGTTATAACCAGAAAATCCATCCATTAAGGATAACATCTCATGCCTAGCTATTAAATCAACTATAATATCAATATTCAGCAGAGGAAAATCATCTTTAGGACAAGCTTTGTTAAAATCCCAAAAATCTATACAAATCCTCATGGACTTATCTAGCTTGGATACTTGTACAATATTGGAGATCCAATTAGCATAATAAATAGCTCAGATGAAACCCACATCCAACAATTTTTTTAATTCTGCTTTGACCATGAGTGCAATGTGAGGATGCATCTTCCTGAGCTTCTGCTTTACAGGCTTGACCCCAAGTGTAATAGATAAATGATGCATAATAAGATGTGGATCTAACCTAGGCATATTAGCATAAGACCAAGTAAAATTGATCTATCTCTTTTTGAAAAACTGTGAAAAGGCATCTTTTTCTGTCTCTGTTAAGGATGCAGCTATCTTCAGAATGTGTGGTGACTCCTCTGTGCCAATGTTAAGATGCAATTTTGGTTCAATAAGTATAGTAGACTACTCTCGATACATATAGTTGTGGAGATTGTCAATCCTTCCATCTTCAGGTGCCTCAAAGAGGTTTTCACCCTCAGATACGTCTTTTATTTTTCCCTTTTTAGGATCTAACACTGCCACTAAGTGGTTTTCATCGTTAGACCGATTTATTATTTTCATATTTTTACGACTGAAAGGATTGGCACCCTCTCCAAAGTAAGCCATGTCATTGAGTTCTATAGGGAATCCTGATTTATGATCTCCTGATGGTAGATGATCTCTAATTCTGAGATAGTCAATAATAGCATCATCATTATGGAAAACATCAAGTTTGGGGTAATTCGGGGAATCCCAGGCGATAAGTTTGGGGTGGATAAGGGGTATTGGATCATTTGGTTTGGTCTTAAAGGATGAAATGGTATTGATAGAAAAGTTCTGAAAGTTTATGATTGTATCGGCAAGGTCTATTTCCATACTCTCATCCGAATTGTCTATCTCAGGATAACTCTCACTTTCCTCACAATCGCCAAGAGTAGTATTAGGTGGATCTAATCCTAGTGGTTCCATCCTTGGACTTATCTACTCATGGAAATTGTTACCATCAGCATGGACATCACCAACTTCCATATCTTTAGTATAATGAGAGAATGAATCCCATTCATAATTATGAGAATCATCATCATCATCATTATTATTTCTAAGTCAGTTAATGATGCCTTGTGTGATCTTTTGCTTTGCTGGATCTACATACATACCATTTTTCCAGAATGCAGGAGCCATAGGAGGTTTGTAAAAGGGTTCAACCTTCTCTTTTCCTTTAGGTTCCTTTGGTCCCTCTCCCTTGTATCCTAATCCAGTGGTGTCTCTTTGATAATTCAGATTTTTCAGAATTGGTTTTATGACACCTTCTCTTTGCAACCCTACAAGTCCACTTCCTTGATATCCCATCTTTTGTAACAAAGTGTATCCCGTGCCATATATATCTGGTGATATAGGTTCATGCTTTTCATTCTCTGGATCCTTATGATGATGTAACAAATAATAAGCATTACACTCAGTAGCCTCTTTTGATATGGTGCCCCCACTCACAAATGTGCCATAAACAAGTGTAGAAGGGCCTTCAGATTGTTGTTTAGTGATCAAGGATTTTCCATATGATTTAGGAGATAAGGGTAACTCTATGATACACAAATTTTGGCCCAAAGTGTATTCTCCCATACTTTTTTCTTTTATATCCACCTTGATTTCATGGGATTTGGAAGTTGATGCTTTGTTACTGAGATCAATGGGTGTTGGTGGAGTAGATGCAATCCGATTGTAAGGCACCAAAGATTTAGTTTTTGGCTTTATGGTATTGCAATATTGAAAAGGATTTGAATCTCCTTTGATGGTCACCTCTTGACCATTATACAAAAACTTCAAGCATTGATGATACATTGATGGCACAACTCGCATGGAATGAATCCAAGGTCGCCCCAAGAGAATGTTATATGCCAAATCCATATCCAAGACTTGACAAAGCACATATTTTACCATAGGACCAACTCTGATAGGAAGTACAACTGATCCCTTGGATGACCTTTGTTCCTCATCATAAGCTTTGAAGGTGATTTTCTTTGTTGGATCGACAACATTTTCAGAAAATCCCAAGTCACGAACTAGCATTAGAGTGCATATATTCAAACTGGTTCCTCCATATATTAGTACTCTTTTAATCTTATGGTTTTGTACAATGCCTTCTATATGGAGTGGAGCGTTGTGTGGTTGGTTGATGGCTAGATCATCATCTTCAGTGAAGGACAGATAATGGGGGGTTGTCAAATGCCCCACCATAGCTTGGAATGCACCAAAAATGTATGCAAAATAGATGTGAAACTACTCTAAATGAGATATTAATCAATCTAACTAATAAATCAATCTAAATGCAAACACAATGAAGATTACAAGTTTAAATGAAGAAAAAAAATAAAGCTACCTTCACCTACCCAATGCAGCTTGTCTCCATTGCCCTCCTAGCTTTGGTTTCTTGAATTTATGTTGAGCCCTCAGATTTCCAAATGAGCTCTTTTCTTCAAGATGCTACCAAAGTGTGGAGATGGTATGAATGAATGCAAAATGGTCTAAAACCTTGATTATGCAAATGAATGATGGAATGCTTGTGAAAATGCTTGATTGCTTGAAATGGATGCTTGGATGCTTGTGAAAATGGTTGATTTCTAGATCACTTGAATGCTTGAATGCCTATTGCTTGAATGCTCACTACTACTAGATCACAAAGGGGAAATGAGGCTCCTTTTATAGGATTTTGGAAGACCTAAGCCTAGATGGCGCAATCCTAGGGTGGAGAATGAAAGGTGGAAGATCCTAGGGTTGCTATTGACTTGGTTGAAGGGGTTGAGAGAAAAGGGGATATAGTTGGAATGTGAGAGAAAGAATAAGGAGGATGTTCCTCCTACA
>MU225192.1:1939284-1977620 GCA_018584345.1 Thuja plicata | reverse complement strand
GACTCTTAGAGGTGGCTTGAGAAGCTCCTTAAGAATAGGAATTACCTCTTGACTTGGTGTAGGAGAAGACATGTGGTCATGAGACCAAGTCTTATAAGGCCACATAGCCCTTAATAATAGGACATGTTTGGGTGAGGATAATGATTAATTATTAATTAATAATAATTAATTATTTTAGCCAAGGTGATGTGTAAGGTGACTAGGTTTACGAGGTGGACTAGAGGACTTAGTCATATTTAGTGATTGTGTATTTAATTAAATCACTTTTAATAGAAGTAATTATGAAGACCTAGGATAAGAAGAATAGACTATAGTGAATTTATTTAACAAATATAATAATTTCTTAAATAAATAGAAGAAATAAACATTAATTAAATAATAGATATTTAAATAATTGATTAATCAACGAAGCCATTTTTTAGTGTATACATTTTGCCCCTCTTTGAAATAGTGTGCTTGTCACATTGTTTCAAAGAAAAATCAAGCTATCTGCCCCAGAATATGTTTGCCGAGAATGACCTTTGCATAAGTGTACCAAGAGTCATCTTGGACTCTTAGAGGTGGCTTGAGAAGCTCCTGAAGAATAGGAATTACCTCTTGACTTGGTGTAGGAGAAGACATGTGGTCATGAGACCAGGTCTTATAAGGCCACATAGCCCTTAATAATAGGACATGTGTGGGTGAGGATAATGATTAATTATTAATTAATAATAATTAATTATTTTAGCCAAGGTGATGTGTAAGGTGACTAGGTTTATGAGGTGGAATAGAGGACTTAGTCATATTTAGGGGCAAAAAAGGTCAAGATTTGGGCTAGGGGTCAATTATCAATAAATGTGTGCAAAATCAAGGCATGATCAAGAAAACAAGAATGGAAGACAGACATTAAAATAGGGCCTAACTAAAGACCAAAATTGTAAGTGCTTAAAATTTAGGATGCTAAAACCAATAATAATATCCAACTCAAAAAATTGATTTAAAGTGATTCAGTGCATGTGTAATTCATGTATCACAAATTCATATAGGACATTAGTATGATCTTTCAACTCAAACCAAGATAAAAAAAACTAGTTTAAAGCAATGAATTGAAAATAATCATGATCATCCTATTGTTCTCTAATTCTAGGGACTTGATTAATGCTCTCAGCTGCAAGTTAGATTCAAGTGGCACCACAAGAAATGAGAATTATGATGAATTGATGGATCTATGCTATTATGAGTACAAATTATGTGCTAAATGATGAAGAACACAAAGATGTAATTACACTTTTCCATTGGAATAATGCTCATAATGATAAATTCTATTCTAACATGGATGCAAAAACCAACGTTATGTCTTTTCTTTGATGGAAATGGATTCCCAAACCAACGTTATGTCTTTTCTTTGATGGAAGTGGATTCCCAAACCAACGTTATGTCTTTTCTAAAATGATAGTGAATCCTTTTACTCTAATTATGCATCCTATTTATAGGATTTCCCAAGGTGTAGGGGGTGATTTTGATTAACCCTAGTTAAGGTATGATTGGGGTTAGAGGTTGATGATGTGTTCCATTTGAATGGTCAAGATTCTCTTTCAAGAATGAATGGTCAAGATAGAAAAACATGTGTATTAGTGATCCATGTTCATGTGTTCCTTATCTCCCATTGGTCAATTTGATTTTTGTCATGTAGAGGTAGGTGACATTTTAGGAGGAATTAATTCAAATAAATTATTTAAATTAGCCATGTATGATATATTAATGTGTTAGATTAATTTAATCAATTATATACTCAAACATTAATTTAATTACAAAATTAATTAATTTTGATTTTATTAACCCCAATGAATTGACTTTAATTATGTTTTCTCATTAACTATTTTAATATATTTGCCCCTCTTTGAATTAATGTGCGATGTGCATTGTTTCAAAGAATAATATGATATCTGATCTCAATTCGATGATTTGGTGTTGACTTGATTGATGATGTTTCTCCACTTATGATGATAACTTGATATGATTTGTTGATATTAATTTTGATCCCTTTTTTATGTCCTGATACAAAATTTTAAAATCTAATGTCCGATGTCCCTAATTTTGAAAAAGGCCCTGATTTTACAATTTGTGATTTCTAATGATGGTATGCCCCTCGAGAAATGAATCAAAATGATTTTAGACTTTTTTTTGGGTGGTTTTTGCAAATTTTATGATTTTTGAAAAAAAACTCAACTTTTTATGTAATTTTGGATTTTGATTGATGTCCTAATAAAAAATGTGATTTGAAAGATGCCCCTTTCAAAATATGAATTAGTTGGCCTCAATTTTGAAATATTTAGTTAAAATGACCCTCAACTATAGTAAAAAGTGGTAGTAAATAGGGTTAAAAAGTTAATTTTCCTATTCATTTATATATTCACCCTTTTGGATTTTTACTTTGAGATATTTTTACCCTTCGAGACAAAATGGTGGTCTTTCATCGTGAACACAGATTAGAGAAGGTGAGATGACACCAGAAACCCGTAAATTACAGTCCCCCGATAAGTCATCGATCCTACTTTGTCAATTCATCATTTTTCAAATGATTTAGTTCATGTTTAATTTTAAACCCTAGTGAAAATATTATTTCATCACTTTTGGTTTGTATTTCATTGCTTCTGTTAGTATGTTGCTTTTAAAAAGTTATGTTTCTTTTGCTTCTTTTTGTATCACTTTTGATATTTTGTCACGTTCGAGCTGCAGAATGTCACTTTTGAAAATTGTTGCTCTGGACTGGATTTTTGATTAAAAGGTCAAGTTTTTGATATTTGATTTTGATTTTGACGAGAATGTTTTAAGTCCATTTGTTTGATGTCAGTCGAATTAATTGGTTGATTTTGTTTTGATGCCCATTTTGATAAGATATAAATTTTTTGATGATTTTTCATCGTCAAGATCTAGAGGAATGAAATTTGATGTGCTTAACAAGTTTTTTTGTAAATCTCACCTAAGTAGATAGATTATGTGATGATGTTCTTGACACTTGATGATCAAATTAGTGATTGATTGAATGATTTGTTTAACTTGAAAATAGGTTTCCTTCTAGAAACAAAACATAAGGGGCTAGTATCTTCAACCTTTTAGGATGATAGATGATTTGACCAGAGCAGAGTGACATGTTATTGGTCAGTGCAGAAAAGGATATTTAATGGATATGCTACAGTTCCGTATGAACTAGGGTTTATTGACAACAATAGTTGAGAATTTGCACTCAGACCCTAACACCTTCTATTTGTTGATAGGAGAGATGACCATCATTCCTGAGGACATGTGCTAGTTTCTATAGGTCTCGGAGATGTGAGAGATAATTTATTATGATCAGGTTTTTGATAGTGATGCATGTAGGCATAATTTTGATGATGCTAATATTGGTAATGAGACCATTTCTTGGAGGACGATGAGATACTATTATGCCCCACTCCCCTCGGTATTGGCATATTTTATTGGTGGGTTCATGATGCCAGATAGGAGATCTTGTGGATTCTCTATGGGATGGCATAGGATAATAGATGATATGATTTTACATCCTTGATGGTTTTCTTGGGGTACGTGTATTTTAGCACATCTTTATCACAAGCTTGATTAGGTAGTATATCGATGAGGTGTAGAATTATTTGTCAGGGTTGTGCTACTTCAGATTTGGGCTTGGGAGTGGAGTGACATGTTATTGGTCAGTGCAGACTGGGTTATTTAATGGATATGCTATGGTTCCATATGAACTGGGGTTTATTGACAACACTAGTTGAGCATTTTCACTCAGACCCTAACACCTTCTCTTTGTTGATGTGAGAGATGACCATCACTCCTAAGGACATGTTCTAGTTTCTATAGGTCTTGGAGATGTGAGAGATAATTTATTATGATCAGGTGTTTGATAGTGATGCATTAGGCATAATTTTGATGATGTTGATATTGGTAATGAGACCATTTCTTGGAGGACGATGAGACACTATTATGCCCCACTCCCCTCGGTATTGGCATCTTTTATTGGTGGGTTCATGATGCCAGATAGGAGATCTTGTGGATTCTCTATGGGATGGTGTAGGATAATAGATGATATGATTTTACATCCTTGATGGTTTTCTTAGGGTACGTGTATTTTAGCAGATCTTTATCACAATCTTGATTAGGTAGTATATCGATGAGGTGTAGAATTATTTGTCAGGGTTGTGCTACTTCAGATTTGGGCTTGGGAGAACATCCTAGTTATGAGGTATCATCTATGGTTATCATGGTATCATTGTCTAGCCTCAGGTGGGAAAGTTAGAGTATTGGAGAATCTAGTTAGATGACATCAATATAGTATGTTGGAGGTCATATATTAGATGTAAGGCATGGTAGGAGGATCCATATGAGATGAATTTTGTATTTACCTCATGATGGTTGATTGGGAAAAATCCCTATATCATGGAGATATTTCTACTTTCTCGAGTGCTATGCTAGTATGCCCAAACTATGGGTATTTCATAGGGTTTATCCATTTATGCTTGTGTTCATTCAAAGAGGGTTCTATTGCAACCTAGTGAAATTTATAGGACTTCTAGGGATGAGCATGAGAGAGTTGGTGTCATTTCTTGGATTATCATCTAGGTGTGTTAGATGTTGGGATGACAGGAGATTATAGTCATTGGTTTGCTACTCATTTGTTTCCTACACTTACAGATCCTACATAGCTAGTTCCTACTCTAGAGGATGATGATAGTGATGATAATGAGGATGATGATGATGGGGATGGTCCTTAATGATAGAGGAGTGGTGCAAGGGTGAGAGGTGGGAGAGATAGAGGTGGTGGTTGTGCTTTTGGAATAGTGAGAGGGAGAGACAGGATCATCCTAGCTACATCAAGAGGTGGAGGTGATGGTTAAGGTGGTAGGGATGGTGGTTGGGGTGATAGGGATGGTGGTCAGGGTGGAGATGGAGGTTGATGTGGTGCAAGTCCTATTATAGGAATATTTATTGTGGTAAAGGGATGGGAAGCTTGTAGGCCTCACACATGTAGAAAGAATAGGCAGGTAGTTTCTCCAATTGTTCCTGGTTAGGATATTCAGAGGTTACAAACTGACATTACCATATTATAGGCTCAATTGTAGCAAGCACAAGGTCATACTTAGGCACTGGTATCAGATGTAGCTAAACTATAGGATAAGAGAGATAAGGCCACTAGGAAGCAAGGACAGGGGGTTACATGTCTATCATCTAGATCACTAGGTGATCCAGATGGAGGTACTAGTGCAGGTCTCCCTACAGGTGTTGGTGTGGGTACTGATATAGGTGGTAGTCATGTATAGATGACCATGAGATGATATTATATTGGGACATGTTGATGTATATATTTTATTCTTGGTGATTATGATGATATTCTTTTATTTACTTTGATGTACCTTGATGTTATTTATTGATTTAGAGATATTATCTATCTCTCTCCCTTCTTTTTTGAGTTAGTATCCCTTAAATATCATTATACATTGAACTTTATGATTTTGATGATATATATGATGACACAGTGAGAATTTATGAGCAATGCATATCTATATGGTTCTCTTATCCTTTTATGCAAGATGTATGATTGTAGGTGATGCATTTACTTATGATGTGTTCATGTATGTTTGGGATGAATATGTATGCATAGTATAGATGGTTTGCTTTTATGGATGCATTAATGTATGATGTACTCTAGATGCATATGATGTTATTTATCTAAATTATTAGATGGATGATTTATTTAGATGGATAATGTATGGATAGACTATGATTATGTGTTATGTTAGGATGGATACTTTGTGCTTCATACATGTAGTATCAGATGTTTATGTAGATGAATAATGCCTTTCTTCTACCTAGTGATGCAATGTTTCTATGCAATGATGTATTGATGTTTACATAATGTATATGCAATCTATAGGATGTAATGTATATGATTTAATGGTGTAGTGATGGAGCTTAATATTTAATAAATGCTTATGCACTTAATGGATGAATGAAATGACAATGTATGTTTAATGAAAAATGAATGCAACCTAGATGCACTAATGATTAATGAAAAATGTAGCTTAATGCTTAATGATTAATGATATGCAATGACTTAATGTATGAACCTATATGAATGATGAAATGTATTTTTTTGACGTCCAATGTATTCCACCATAAAGAGAGATTTTGATTTTACTTGATTTTTTGACCTTTGAGAAATCCCATAGCTATCTATCCATGAAAGAGATAATCTACTCATGAAAGCAATATGAAAATACAATAGGATGTTGTCACTTTTCACTGAATCTTTTATTTTGCAATTTATCACCATTGAGCTATTTGCAATGTTGCAATAGGCACAACCACCACCAATTTTGAATTCTAATGATATGAACATTGTTAGGTACAATCACCACTAATTTTTAATCATGATTATATGAATACTGTTAGGGAAAATCACCACTAATTTTGAATCATGATGATATGAAAACAATTTTCATCAATTTTTATGTTGCAAGTTAATACCGACATTGAGTTATAAGGAACCAAGATAACTCAAGTATCCTTTGCATAAACAAAAAATAATTAATCATTTTCATATGAAAATATAGGTGTCCTCGATAATACTTTGATGATCATGTCTTGAGACAAATTTTCACACTAACACGAGTTAACTCATTCAAGTCAAGCTTGACAGAGTGCTGATCAACTCAGAGTGGTACACTCAGTTTTCTTATTCCCTCTCTTCCATCTCAAGAATAGGTTCAGATCACTTCCCTATCTCTTTTTCTTTCTCTCCTTTTGATGGTAAAAGAAATGGTCCTTTTGGATTTGAAAAAATTTGGCTAGATCATCTTGACCTGGAGGTGAAGATTAGAGAATTGTGGAATATTGAGGTGGAAGGTACTGCAATGTTTATTATTGCTAAGAAACTGGCTAATGTCAAGAAAAATATCAAAATTTGGAACAAGAATGTGTTTGGGGACATCTTCAAATCTAAAGAAAAATTCAAATGGAATTAAAGGAAATTCAACAGGAAATTCAATCTGAGGGATTATCTGAGAACTTGAGATGTAAAGAGCAGTAGGTTCTTGTGGATTACCACAATATAATTTCTAAAGAGGAAATGTTCTAGAGACAGAGATCTAGATCGTTATGGCTCAAATCCAAAGATAAGAACACAAGATTCTTTCACCTCACAGCCCTCAAACACAAAGCCTCAAACATAATTCATTCCTTATCGGCACCTAGAGGAGTCATCACTAAGGAAGAGGAAATTAGAAAGGAGATGATGGAGTACTTCATGGGCCTTTTAACTAAGGACCAAAATCTGGGTCATGAGGATCAAAGAAAACTCCTTGACTGTATCCCTAGTATTTTGGATAGTCAGAGTAACTCATTTCTTAAAGCTATACCTAAGGAAGCTGAAATTAGGAAGGTTATGCTCTCATTTGAAGGAGAAAAATCCCCAGGGCTGGATGGCTTTCAGATGTTCTTCTTCCAGCATTTCTGGGAAATAACTGGTAAACCTATGTGCTCTGTTGTCAAGGAGTTCTTTGGCTCCAAAAATATCCTCAAAGAGCTCAACGCTACCTTCATAGCTCTAATTTTGAAGAAACTGAGAGCTGACACTGTGGATGGATTTAGACCAATAATTCTGTGCAACTCCTTTTATAAAATAATATCTAAAATCCTTACTTCTAGATTGTTGAGCATCCTTCCTAACTTGATCTCTCCTCAGTAGAATGGCTTTGTGCCAGGGAGACAGGTTCTAGATTCAATTATGGTTGCTCATGAGAACATCCACTCTCTCTTAGCATCAAAAAAACAAGGTTTTCTGATGAAATTGGATTTTTCTAAAGCTTATGATAGAGTGGACTAGGAATTGCTCCCCTGTGTCTTTAGTTCCTTTGGTTTTGATGAGGGTGTGATCAAACTCATAATGCAGCTAGTTACTACGGTCTCCTCCTTAGTTTTGGTTAATGGGGGCTCCTCTCATTTATTCCACCCTACTAGAGGTTTGAGGCAAGGAGACCCCATCTCACCTATCCTGTTTTCTATTATGGCAGAGAGTCTGGGAAGATTTATCCAAAGCTTTGTGAACAAAGGAATGATCTCTGGGTTTCAACCCTCTTCTGCCTAGTTGAGATGCTCGCATGAGAAATTTGTAGATGATACAATAATGATGGGAGAAGCTTCAGTTAAAGAAGCTAGAAACATGAAAAAGGAACTGAATACTTACACTAGAGCTTCTGGCAAACTAATAAATTGGGAAGAAACCTCTCTCTTCTTCTGTAACACTCCTGAAGATAGACAAAGGAATATTTCTTCAATATTAGGCTGTAAAATTGGGATTCTCCTGACTCCTTACTTAGGCCTTCCTCTCTGTCTTAAACCTGATGATGTCTTTTGGAATAAGATCATTGATAGATTTCACAATAAGCTTGCAGGATGGAAATGTGCTACCCTTAGCCTTGCTGGGAAAGTCCCACTTCTTAAGTCCACCCTACAGAATCTTCTTGTTTATGCACTTAGCCTTTTCAAGATCCGTAATAAGTTTTCTGAACTGATTGAAAAAATCTAAAGGCGCTTCTTATGGTCGGGAGTTGAGGAAAAAAAAATTTAGTCTTGTGGCTTGGGAGGTGGTTTCCAAACCCAAAAAATGGGGAGGATTGGGGATCAGAAGCATAAAGAATAATAATAAGGCTCTAATGGAAAAATAGTGTTGGAGAATATTTGAGGAAGAAAAGGAATGGAATTCAATTCTAAAATGGAAATACCATATCCATTCTCTTGAGGACATGCTTAAAAACTCCTAGGAAGTCAATGGATCCTTTATACGGAATAGCATCTGCAGAGGAAAAGAGATGATAAAAAAGGGAGTGAGATGGAAATTGGGAAATGGAAGGAAGATAAATTTCTGGTAGGATAAATGGCTAGAAAATAAAGCCCTTAAAGAGAATGAAGAGTGGAGTCTTGCTATTCTTGACTACCAAGATATTGTGGGAGAAAGGGTGGCAGACTACTGGATTAACAAAAAAATGGGTGGACCTTGGTTCCTTTGAGGGTAATCTCTCTCAAATCAATGCCCAACTCAATTCTTGGTTTCCTACCAACTCTCTAGATTCTTTAATCTGGAGCCCAAAACCTAATGGAAAATTCTCTGTTGCTTTGACTTCAGCCCTTCTTCTCTCCAGCAATTCCCAGCCTCTCAGTGCTCAAGTTTGGAACTCCAACCTTATCCCTAAAATTAATATGTTTTTCTGGCTTCTAACTCAGGATAAAATCCTCACAGTGGAAAATCTCCACAAAAGAGGTTTCATCATGCCAAATAGATGTTACCTTTGCCACTCTGAAGCTGAAAATAGTAACCATATGATGATCCACTTTCCCTTCTCTATCCAAGTATGGGACTTAGTGTTTATGTATTTTAATGTGGATTGGGTCAAACCTAACAGTGCTCAAGAGCTGATTACTCAATGGTTGTGTCCTCGAAAGGGAAAAGACTATAAGGAGATGTGGAAGCTCTTCCTACCTCACTTCTCATGGAGGATATGGAAGGAGAGGAATAATAGGGTCTTCAGAGAGAAAAATCCTCCCATACAGTTGTGGATAACCATATAATTAGAGGTATGCTGGAAAACTTCAATTCATCTTTTCCTCAAAGAAATAACCTTTTGAATATTCAGGAAATAACAAGCTCTGAATGGGGAATCCCCAGTAAACAAGAGACCAATACTTTAGATAAGAGGGAAAATACAAGATGGTCTGCTCCGCCTTATGGCTGGGCGAAAGGCAACTTCAATGGAGCTGCTAAGGGGAATCCGGGAAAAGATGGAGGTGGTGGATTCTTAAGAGACAATGCTGGGAATTGTCTGGGGGTAGTTGATGCTCCTCTTGGAAATCAAACAAACCATGTAGCTGAAGCTATTGCAGCTCTTATGACTGTCAATCAGGCTAAAGAGAAAGGAATTTTGAAATTCTGGTTGGAGGGAGACTCATTAAACATCATTAACTGTATCAAAGGAAAATCAAAAGCATCCTGGACTATAGCTCACATTATAGACAAAATTAAATCCACTTTGCTTCTTTTCGAAGAATGCTTTATTTCCCACATGTATAGGGAAGGAAATAGGGTTGCGGATAGTTTAGCCAAAATGGGTGTTAATTGTAATGCAATGACATCTTGGAATGGGGAGGTGGATTTAAGTTTAGAGATTTTGCATCTCATCAAGTACGACAAGGTAAATCAAAATGAAGGCTTACCGCAAACAAGCATTAATAGTGATTATGATAGATAATTTCAAATGTGTCACTTGTTGTCAGTCGAGGCTTGTGGCTTTGATTGAAATTGTCTACTCACACAGATCATGGGTCACAAATAGTAAGTGAAACCAAAGAAAATTTAAGCTCCACTCTCTACAAAACTGTATCCTGTTTGTTCAAAAATCTGCTATGATGGGGGGTGGTTTGAAGAGGTAGGAGCCGATGGACTGCTTGAAATGGAAGCTGAAGAAAAAGGTTTGGAAAAGACTCAGGAAAGGAGGAGTTAAGAACTTCATGGAGCACCTACATGGTGTGGATAAGGAAATTACAAAGAAATTCACAGATGGATGGAAGAATGGGAGGGTGAATCTGTGGGGTAAATCTATCCCTCTTACCCTAAATCTCATCTCTGAAATAATGGGTATTCTAGTGGATAGGATGAAGTTTTATAGGGATGATAAGAGGATGGGCACCCAAGCCTTCAAAATATTCCTAAATAATGAAGAAGAGCAAGCCCTTCTGACCAAAAGCAGGGGATACTACGTCGACATAAAAAAGATAAAAAGTCACTGGGCTCACATTCTCACTGTGATGATCGAATACTTTACTCTAGATGGTAGGTATTGTAAAATATATAACCTCCATTTCATCCTCACAAATCATTTTAGGCACCAGAAGCTTGTTTCTTTCCCCTATTATTTTCTTAGATCTCTAAATAATAGTATTATGGAACACAAGAAAAAAGCTTTGAACCCGGTTTTGCATGAAGGTTTTATTCTGCTTATTTTTTATTATGTTAAAAATCAAGTTTCAGACCCTATCCCTCAAAGGGTCAAAGGGAATTTTAGGAAGTTGAACCATGATATCAAGCAAGTGAAACCTAAGAAGAGGGTTAATAGAAAGATTAAGAAAATGGAGAACATTAGGGAAGAGATGGAGGTCAGCCCTAGTACCCTGAGAACTGACGAGGATAAGACCCAGGACGAGGAAAAAATGGAAGAGCCCGAGATAAATGAGGTAGAATCTAGAAATTCTAAGGAGAATCAGGTTGAAGACAAAGAGGAATCCAATAATGTGGATGATAACAGAGCTGCAAAAGACCTCAATCTAAATGAGGAAGATGAGAGCAGGGAGAAGGAAGTGGACAAACTCAAGCTGAATGAGGAAGAAGAAAACAGGGAGAAGGAAGAAGAGAATGATGAAAAAGAAAAAGAGGAGGAGGAGAATAAGGAAAAAGAAATGGAGGATAATAGAATTCTAAGGAAAGATGGTAAGAAGAAGAAAAAACAAAAACTTAACTTGGACTACAAAATGGTGGGTTTTGAGGTCGACGAGAGAATCCTGAAGTGTACAGAAGACTATGGGGTTAATATGGAGAAGTGGATTGGGGAGGAAATGAACACGATGAAACTGCACCTCAAGAACATGCAAGAAGCTATGGATCCTCTCAATTCCAAAATGGAAGATATGGAGAAGGAGGTGAAGATTAAGGTAAACAATAAAAATAGAGATGATGACCTTACTGAAAAGGTTAATGAAATTATTGAAGATAAGATCAATGAGATGAAAGCCCAAATCAGTCACAATGGACATATGATAAACATTATTCTGAAACACAGTAATGAAGGGATGAAAGTTTCTATCAAGAATCTCAAAGCTTTATACACCTACCTGGAAATGAGTCTGCTGGAAAGAACTACTTTCACGGTGGAAGGCGATATTGAGAGCGCAGGCATGAGCACTAGAGCTCGTAAAGGTGTCAAAAGAAAAGTTCTAGATATCCCAAAGGAGATGCTAAAGCTGAAGGATTCCATTGACTTGATGGAAAACATATAGAAAGAGGCTGAGGAAGCCTATGAAAAAATGCATTAAGCTAGGCATTGCACTGGAAGGTTTGCTGGTGTTTTGCTGGTAGTTTTGCTGGTAATTGTGCTTTTTTGACTAGTTTTCTGCTTCTTCAGGTTTTGGGTTGTATGCTTGGGTCCTGCTCTTTTGTTCATAGTAGGAATTTCATGTTTGGAAGGGTTGTCTTTGCTTATCTTTAATTATCTCTTGTAAAAGGTTTTGGGTTCCTTTCAAAACCTATTTTTACCTTAATCAAAAACTCTACAAGCAGAAAACTAATAAAATACCATGCTCCATCATCACTTCTCTAGTCTAAGACATCATAGAGTTGCTAAAAAGACATGATTTCAAAAACCAAGAAACAAATACTTTGAATATATTTTATATCGTAATTCGATCCATTTTTTCATAAGAATTCATCCCTTTTTCCTTTTCATCTTGATTTTAGTTTATATTTGATTTAATATCAAGTTTGGATGTGATGTTTAAGTCTTAATTTTTGGATGTGCAAATGATTAGATGGTAAAAATTTTAAAAGTCATAATTCTTGATGTTAAGTTTAATGTGTGTGTCAAAATAACTAAGATGATGAAGATGAAGGTTTATTATGAATATGTACACGGATGGTGAAATGCAAATGAATATTTACAGTGATGGAATATGTGAATGAAGGAAATGCTATGATCTTGATAGATACAAGACCTTCACTTAAAACCAGTAGCACTTGTTTGCAACGTTTTCCCCACATGGGTTTATTGCACTTTTTGATTTATGTGATTTTTTTCTTCTTTTTCTCTTTTTCTCAATTTTTTTTGTATTTTGTATTTTTATTATTTTCTTTTTTATTATCAAGGTGCCTGTTTGCCAAGTTTTTACCAAGATAATAATTTTTTGATGACTTTTTACATTGTTTTTTATTTCCTCAGGATCTCATTTTGTTGTACAACCTGATACTCTTTAAACTGTCAAGTTTTGAACCTCTTAAGATGGATTCTATTGATAGGTTGGTCAATTAGATATTCATCACATATGGATACCTTGTAAGTATGTGATCTAAATGTGGAAACTATGACAAAAGGACCAAGAAAATTTGCTTCAAACTTTCTTTTTTTCCTAGCTTGTTGATTCTTTGGATTTTCTCTTAAAACCACGCCACCCACTTGAAATTATCAAGGATTTACCTTCTTGTTGTAACTTGTTTACAATAATTTCTAATAAACCTTTAGGTGATCATAAGCTTGTTGTCTATGTTCATCAAGTAACTCAAGTTCTTGCAATCTAGAGACTTTATAGTCTTCATCTAATACCATTCCATGCAGTGAGATTCTTAATGAAGGTATCTCCACTTCTAATGGTAAAACTACCTCTGACCCATAGAATAAGGAACAAGATGTAGCTCATGTGAGTGTTCTAATATTTTTTCTATAATCCCATAGTGTGCGATTTAATTGAATGTTTCAATCCCTTCCTAAGTCATCAACTATTTTCTTTAGGATTTTGAGAATATTTTTATTTGAGGCCTCTTCTTGTCCATTTCCTTGAGGATAATAGATTGATGAGAGATTTTGTATGATGTGGAATTTATCACATAGCTTTGTTACACCTTGTTCTTGAATTATTTTCCATTACCTGCTATGATGGCATAAGGAATACCATATCTACAAATAATGTAATTCAAGATAAACATGGATATTTATTTCCCAATTAGAATTGAAAGAGGAAGAACCTCAACCCATTTGGTAAAGTACTTGGTTGTTGTAATGATATGTTTATGTCCATTGGAAGATGGAGGATAAATCATTCCTATGAAGTAAAAACCCCATTGATAAAAAGGACATGGTGTGGTTAGGGGATGCAACTCTTGCATTCGTACATGTATTAGGTTCCTGTGAACTTGGTAATTTTGGCATGTCTTCACAAACTGAAATGGATCTTTTCCCATGGTTGGCCAAAAATATCCAATCCTTAAGAGTTTCTTAGCCTAGGTTAAACCACTCAAATGCAAACCAAAAAACCATCATGGATTTATTGCAAGGCATTCACAGATTCCTTACTCTCTAGATACCTAAGTAACGTCCCATCAAGACATCTTCACTACAATGTGTCAAAAATTAAGGTATAGTGAGATGTTTGGCATATAAAGTTTCTCTTTTGATTTTGGGTATGGTTTAAGGGTTAGATGTTATCTTTTAAATAGGTATACATAGGGCCATAAAAGGTGGAGTCAAGATCCATGAGGAGGTACATCATTTGGGTATCAAGATGGTCATGTGCAGGTTTAGTCTGTTCTTCCACTAGGAATTCATATCATGCATTTTGATATGGTTGTTGGAGTAATGAAGAAAAAGTAGCCATTGCATTTTATGTTCTATTATTTATTCTTGGGATTTGTTCAAATGTGATCAAGACAAATTATTTATTAAATTCATCAACAATTTTGCTGTAGGATATAATTTTTTCATCCTTGGTGAGATAATCATCATTTATCTAGTTGATTACTAACTGCGAGTCTCCAAAGACTTCTAGTTTTGTGATTCTCCATTCTAAATCCATTTTTACTCCAATGGATAGTGCCTCATACTCAGCTATATTATTGGTGCAAGGAAATAATATCTTGTATGAATTGGGAATAATGTATCCTTGAGGTGTGATAAAAAAATCCTACCCCTGAGCCATGTTGTGTATAAGATCCATCAAAGTATAGCTTCTAGGTTTGTGCTACCATTAGGAGAATATTTGCATCTGGAAATTCTATTTACATTGGTTCATCACTTAACATAGGTGCTTTGGCCAATTGGTTAGCTATCACTTGCCCTTTAATTTCTCTTTTATCCACAAATTAAATTCACTTAGGATCATTACCCACTTTTCTAGTCTTTCTGTTAGAGCTAATTTACTAAGAAGATATTTCAAAGGATCAATCTTAGCTATGAGTTGTATTGTATATGCAAGCATGTATTGTCATAAATTTTGAGAAAAAAACACCACTTCTAAGAAAGATCTTTCTATGAAAGTGTATTGAAGTTCATACTTGACTAAGCTTATGTTGATATAGTAAATGGCTCTCTCTTTCCCTTTCTCATCTTGTTGTGCCAACAATGCTCCTAATGAATTATCGATTTATAAAATGTAAAGTAATAATGATTTTCTTGGTATGGGAGCCATTAAAATTGGTGGATTTATTAGATATTTCTTGAGAAAGTCAAATTCTTCATCACATGGTGCATCCCACATGAAATTAGTTTCCTAATGAAGTAGTTGTGTGAAAGAATGACACTTTTTTGCCAATTGAGCTATGAATAGTCTTATTGATTGTATCCTTCCTTGTAGTGATCTAAATTGACTAATATTCATTGGAGCTCCCATTTTCATAATGGCCTTCACTTTAGTTGGGTCTACTTCTATTAATTTTATTGAAACAATGTATCCTAGAAGCTTTCCCGATTTCACACCAAATGCACATTTCTTTGTGTTTAGCCGAACCATGCAATTTTCAATCCTTGTAAATATCTTATCCAATATGGGTAGATGTTTTGTTCTGGTGCATGATTTAGCTAGGATGTCATCCACTTAGTCCTCCATGAAGGTATACATCATATCATGGAAAATAGTGGTCATTGCTCTTTGATAAGTTGCTCATGATTTTTAAAACCAAAGGGCACAACATTCCAATAGAAAGTACCCATGGAGATGTGAAGGTTGTTTTAACTTGATCTTCTAGTACAATATTTATTTGGTTATAGCCATAAAATATGTCTATGAGGGAAACCATTGAATGTCCAACTATTATGTCCACTATTATATCAATGCTTGGAAGTGGAAAGTCATCTTTGTGGAAAGATTTGTTTATATCCCTAAAATCTTTGCATACCTATTGGCTAACAGATTTGTCTCTTAATAAATATTCACTCATTGACTCCTACCCTTCTTAAGAAACAAATATTTAGACAAAAACTGGGTAAACAATTGCTTTGTCTCCCTATAAATTTTAAATAAGGTACAACTCCCTTGTTGGATATTCAATGAATTATCCCTAAACTAACACATATGCATTCTTTTCACCCGAAAGAAAATAAGGAAATATGTATTCATTCATCAATATGCAATGAACACAAGAATTCAACCTAAGTATACAATATTATTCATTAAATCATAGTACTCTAAAATCATTGTATTCGAAAAAATTCAATAGTTTATAATATACAAAAGTATAAATGTATATTTATCAACACATACTTGAGATCAAAATGAATTCAATGGAAAAAATTAACCAATCACAAAGAAAAACCATTCCACAAATTTAAACACATGGATTTAAATTTCTCCAACAGATTCAATTCATTCCATTCACAGATATCAAGTTCTGTTCAAGTTCATATTTTCAAAATACCATTTTCTAATCCAAGTCCTCTTTCAAATCAAAATTCAGAACCTTTTTTACGTACCCATCATAGTATATATAGTCTTAACCATCATTAACATAAAATCGTTGAGTTTTTCAGACCAACCTCATGGTATATTTCAAATAAGTTATAACTAAAAATTAACCAAAAACAATAACTTCCAAAGTTAGGGAATAGATTCTTTCAAAATAAACAAGGAAGCTAGTTAGCAGTAGATGATTCCAGGTTTGCAGATGAGTTGCGTTTGATGGATGCACCATGTGAGGTCTTCCACTCCTTTTAGGCATTAAAAAATTCCTAGATTGCCATGATATTTGGATTCTTGACATGCATGATCCTCTTCTTCCATGCATCATTTTCCCATATGAGATTAGTTATCTTCTCAGCATTCTTTGGAAACTAGTCGACACATAGGTAAAGTAGATCTTTGACCTTTGCAACCTTGGTGAAATCAATAGTGGTGGGAGTCTTTTCTTTCTTTACTTGACCTACCTTTCTCTTAAAGGCTTTAACTATAGTGTCCATGTCATGCTCCAATATACCATCATGCTAAACATATGTTGCATGAATGCACTATAACTCATTCACAAGGCATTGGCTGAGGTTCTACAATTATTGATCTCACTTCACAAACTCCGCATGGCCTATTTTAATCACACAATTATTCCAATATATATTTTTGTTCCCTATGAACAAAAAACCCTCATCCACTTTTTTTAGAGGATTTTTAGACAAAAATTAGCAACTTGGTACCTCTAAAATTCATAGATTTTCAATGAAACAGTTGTCCCATTTTCTTCTTCTGTTTCCCACACTTAGGCTTGTGTTTGCAATTCACCAATCAACATAATAGCATCATTGAATATACCTTTGGAATTCAGAATGAAATTTCTACCTTCTTGAAGTATCTTATCTATCCACTCATCAAAAACCTTCGCTAGAACTTTCCCCCTTTGATTCTGACTGGGTAACTTCTGGCTAGCCGGGGAGGTGGGATCAAATGATTTAGGAGTTTGCAAGAGAAGTTGTGGACTTGGGATGCTAGACGCATTGATATATTTGGCCATTGCCTTGATGGTCTATTTCAGTTCCTTTTTTTCTTTGTTGTCTTTCCATGATTTGGACAACATACACTTAGTGGAATTTTCAAAATGATGATTGTCTGCTTCCCTATTTGCAATGCCTAGATACACTTTCTCCACATTGTAGTCTTTGGCAATAGGAATGGAAACTTCCCTATCAGTATTTTTTTTGGCCACCTCTACTATTCAATTACCTATTTTTGGATCAATATCCACCCTGAAGGTGGTCTTCAACCTCTTAGACTTGGGATTCTTAGCAGTGTACTTGCTGACCATATCGCCTGTAGGAAGAGAAACATTTAGTAAATTATGCTTCTTATTGACAAAAGATACTAGCCACTATGGGGTACCATCTGTTGAATCCTTAGCATCATCTAGTTTATTAGGTGTCTGATTGATCATTACCATGGAACCATCCAAATCCAAAAGATTGCCTTCTAGCGATTCTGAATCTATTTGTTGAGTATGAGGGTTTTGCTTGTTTTTCTCTCGCTCTCCTTCTCCACTAGAATCTAGGTCTATTATTGCTTCACCACTCAACTCCTACTTCTTATTATATTTCATCATTGACTTAGTTATTTTCAAGGAAAATCATGTGACATTAGGAATTGAGGGTCGTTTGTGGGTAGTTGACCACCTGGCTTTAGGCTTAGTTTTACCCACATCACAAGTTAGAACAACATCATTAGAAACCAAATCTAGGGAAGGGGATTTAGGAATCCTTTTAAGCTCCATGGCCTTAGAATCTTGGTTCTTTTTTTTTTATCCTTGAGATAGTCTCCAGTCCTTTTTATCATACTAAAGGTCCTCATCTCTATATCATCCTTTCTAGCCTCCATCTAATTTACTTCAGGGAGGGGTTAACTCTTCATCTCCTCAAATTTTGGATTTATCACTTCTTCATCATTCTCCATAACTCCACTAATGTCCATTTTTAGTCCTTGGGTTACAATTTTTTGTAAGAAAAATCTTCTCTAGTGCCCCTTCCTCACCTTGATCTCATCAGAGAAATCCTCCTAGAAATCTTCAAGATGAGGTATGGGAAAAAATTCACCACCTAACTTAAAGTGTTATTTGGAAAAAACCTTTGTTTTCAAAAATGATCTTGACTTCATAATATTTTAAATCAAATCTGTTTAGATCATACCCCACACCTAATGCATTAGAATTTATTTTGGATGAACAATGACCTAATTTAAGAGGGAAAGGATTCTCGTGTTCATATTTTGATTGATATTTATTGGTAACATGGGCTAACTACCTGCATAACTCCGATATAAAAAAATAATCCAAAGCATACCTTTGGAAACTTCATTGGTTCACCTTCATATACTCCCACATGGATGTATGTGAAATGGGGGAACTTGATATAGTAGCTTCTGTAAATGATCACCAGCTGCTTTGTCTCATCTTTCATCCTCTTGGTCAATGTACCAGTTATCTAAAAGAACAATCTTCCAGTAAAGACATCATTCACGCTTCTATAATCTTTGATTACTCTTTCTTCTTGCAGAAGGGGGTAATATTCTTATATTTGGACACTTTCAAACCATGGTCATGAGGGATACCAAACCATTCTCTAGTACAATCTAGCTAGTACATGAGATATTATGACATGTAAAAATCCTTATGACCATGATGAGCCAACTTTAGTCGATCTTGCATAGCTTCAACTATAACTTGTCCCCAATCAATATACTGTACTCCTTCCAAAATTATTTGTATAAAGAAATACATCCACTCTCTGAAAAGATACACTTGAGAATCTCCTTCACCCTGTGTAGCAAGACCATCAAATCTCTCACATAAGGTTTCATGTTCTCACGGGTGAGATTCTTTGGCAGCCTAGAGCCACCTTTCTAAAATTTGAGTAGCTAGCGTTTAGCTATGACACCTCTATGCTTGTCTTCTTTCTCATTAAATTTTCTAATGGAAAGGGAAGGAGTAAAATCAGAAAAAGTATCTTTCTTGGGTATTTTAAACATAGACACTATAGTATCTCTATCAATAGACAAAAAAAAATTTCCCATCGTCTTTACAAATACACAGGCACCTGACATCATATTTGTCAATGCATTCTCTAATAAGTTCCACTGGGCCACTCTCTATAATTTCCTTCATGTAGGGTTGTTCTTCCTCGCTCATCAATCTTACCTTGAAGTCTTATAAATCAAATTGTATGAGTGAAGTGTCTCCTAATTCTAGGGAATTATAGACTAGAATATCCGCATTGTCAAAATTATGGAAAACACACTTCATGTTTATAGATTTTTCATAAATAGGAGATAAGACTTCCTAAAAAACACCACAACTAAAATGAGTTATTGACAAAAAGAAAGGTTTTGAGACTCACCTTGAGAGTTGTAACCACTTGCAATCTTTGCGCATGAAAAACCAACTTTTACCTTTGTTGCTTCACCTTTGGATTAACAAGTGTGATCATTTAATTGATTTATGCCTTCTTAAATATTCAATATGTGTAAAATCTTGGAAATTTTCTATATGAGCAGTCAGCCCATGCCGATTAATGATGACAAGACATTCATCACAATGTGAAAATTTATTACTTGTCACGTCCTGACATAATCTCATCTTTCAATATTTTCATCTACCTTTGTCAGCTCATTTAACTCATAATTATTGTGACATCATGCAAATATTCCCCTTGAAAATTATGGCTGCCACTCCTAAACTCATCATTAAAAATAACCTTTTTGAAAATTCTAGGTATGATCTTGTACCAGAAGAACTCATTGAACCTATCAAAAAATGGTTCATCAGATTCACAACCTTTGTAAGTGTGTGCACATCCCAAGATAATGAAACAAAATGAAATCATGCTGACTCAAAGTGATGTGACAGGTTGGGGGGAAGTGAAAGTGTTTGAACCTTGAACCTCAATTAACCAAATGAACTTGGGGAGAAAATGGTTCATTCAGGTTCAATGAGTTCAAAGAGTTTGATGAGTTCAAATATTTGATCTTTGTGGACTTAACATTTTTTACTAGGATGAAAAAGACTAATGAGCTCATTAAACTTATACAAACTTTATCACACCTGATGAACCATTATGAAATACTTTTGATACAATTGAACCATGATGAACTTTATTTTGGGTTCAAAGACTAAGTGGTGTAGAAGCACCAGGGATAAGGACAAAGTCCTAAGAGGACACTAGGGTCACTAAATAGATCCTAGGGGGGAACAAAAGATGAACATGACCTTGAAGGGTCATTTGATGTAATAAGACCAATAATGGTCCATTAAATGTATTTTGATATGTTTTTGATCATTTTGTATTGAGATCAAACAATGTAAGCCTTAATGGCATTTGGGGGTTAAAGTGTACCTTGGGGTCATTTGAGGATCCTTGGGTAGATAGAGGGTTTAAGGACGTATGAGGTCTATACTAATTGTAATATTTCCAATAAAGCCATTTAAATAAGTCAAATGCACTATATGTGCCCAAAAATGTAATGTTTCCCAACAATGACAAAATAGGCCTATGAAGGCTGGTGTAAGGGTTTAAGAGTGGTTTAAGATCTTAGAGTTAGGATAGAGCCCTAAAAATCCTTTTAAAGGTTGATATAAGTTATAAATAATGAAAATTTCTCAAGTTGACAACTATATTCTCAACTTGACAACAATAAAAACTAATATGTAACAGTCATTTAACTGATTATTGTTAGTTTGATGAGAAGTTGTAACTGCAAATAAACTTTGGAAGGATATTTTACTTGTGTGAGTGAGAAGTAGAGGGAGAGGGATTTTTTGAGAGTGTTTTTGGTGTTCAAAGGAATATATGCAATGAATTTTTTGAATTAATAAACAGTCATTTCCTGTCACAGTCTCATTCTGGCCCCAAAGAGTACAGTCATTGTCTGGTGTTATTAAACTCTTTGTTTCAATGAAACAGTGATTGAAAAAGTATTAGATTTATGATATTATAATTTTTTATTAATTCCATGCAAATGATACATTTATTTTTTAACTTTTGAAGCAAAGAAATAAAAGTTTATTGCTGACTGTCCCTGGAATAGCATTTGTGAAACCAGTCATTTATTTTGAAGACACCATGAATGTGTAAGACTCCCCCACTAACTGTGGTTAATGTGACTTGTGGGGAGAGTATAAAAAATGTATTATATTTATCCATATGTGTTTGGTTGTAGGAGTATGCAGGGATTGGAAAAAGATATCTCTGATTGATAGAGATTGTTGATTGAGGGTTGCAAGGTGGTTGGACTAGTCAAGGTCTGAGAGTTCCATCCACATGAGGGCCACTTTGTATGGCATAGAATGTCATAATATGTTTAATTTATGGTTTTGGATCCATTGGAAAGGTCTAGAAGTGCTTGGAGAGGTCTGGTTGATAAAATCGTAGGTTAGAGAACCTAGAAAGGAGGGATTGGTGATTGGGGTAGTAGATCTTGGTGGTACCTCTAGTAATGTTGAAAATAAATTTTTTGGGATTATGTTTCAACTCTATTTTAAGGTTAGGAGGCTTGGAGGTGTGATTTGTTGGTACTTTCTTTGTAATAGGATGGCTAAAGAGGGCTAATTTCAGGGCGCCAAGGTACTAGTTTGGGTATTTGGTCCAAAGGAGTAGTATGAGATTCTGAGATATGTTATGTAACTTTGAAAAGGGTATCTAGATATACCTTTATTTTTGTGGTTGTTTTGGGGAAAGTTGGAGTTATCCTTGGAAAACCCACTATTTAGGGCTACTAGGGATTAAGGGGTAGTGAGTACTTAGTAAGGGATAGTTTCTTGATCAAGTTGAATGGATGAATCCAATGGATGGATTGAGGAACATGGTGATTTTTATTAATATGTAGAGCCTATGGTGGCTTAAGGAATGGTCTGCACTCTGACAGAGTATGGTGTGGCTTGGATCAAGGAGAATGATCCTATGGAAGAAGCTAGTTTGGTGTTGCTACAAGACAAATGGAGTCCCTCATAAAATTATTGATTGAAGTACACCTAAGGCCTCTGCATTAGGTATTATTAGAGAAAGTAAAGGTCTAGGATTTGGAAGATTGAAAGCCCTTGTTTGAGACCTTGGAGTTGAACTATCCTCCTTGAGTGTTCCAAAGTGATGGCTTGAGATCTAATGCATCCTAGATTGGTGTAAGAAGATGGCATTGACCAGGAGCGAGAGAGAGTTATCCAAGTTGTTGAAGGAATACTTTGTTGAAGTAAGAAAAGAAGATGAGAAGAAAAGAAGAGAGGAAGTAGAAAAAAAGAGGAAAGTAGAAGAAACAAGGAGGCAAGAAGAGTTCAAAAGCCTCAAAAGGATTTTGGAAGAGAAGGAAGAGAAGTAGAAAAGAGTTCAAGAATAGAGATGAAAGCCTTGGAATAAGGTGAACCGATATTGAACAAACTAGAGCGGATGCTTAAGGATGCTACAAGTTGGCACTTAAGGTTGAAGAGGAAGGTGAGATGGACTATTCAGAGACTAGTTGCAGCAGCAAGGAAGAAGATAGAGGTTGAAGAAGAAGAGGGTACAAGGAAGGGTACTCTTGATGCACCTATGATTGAGGGTGTAAAGACTTATGATGGAGTCTTGGATAATGTTGGAGGAGATAGCATAGAGATAAGTCTAGAGAGGCTTGAGGTAGAGGAACCTCATTTGTGGGATGATTTTGCTGCTATAGTTGAAGAATGGAAGAGTTATGTAGGTGTTTTGGAGGTACAAGAGGAAGTAACCTTCAATGAAGAGAATGAATTTTTAGAGATGGGACAAGAGGAGGCTCAAACAGTGATAAAATTTTCTCCTAGAGTGGAGATGGCATAAGGTGAATCAAAGATACTGGTTGGTCTGATGGTGAGAAAGAAGATGCAGCATGAACAAGTATTGTTCATATTTTTGAGGAAGGGAAAATGAAAGTGCAATATGAAGATGCATGGAGGAAGGATTGCGTGGTTCCAAGAGGACCTATATGTCCCAAACGTCAAGATGAAGGCCTAATTTTTTTTCGGACATTTTCATTATTTGCAGGTTTCCAAGAGGACTTGGAAAGGTTTTAAAGCTATGGAGTATGGTTCAGGAGAACCAAGGACAAGGACAAAGGCCTAAGAGTACACTAGGGTTAGTGAATAGATCCTAGGAGGGAAAAAAAATATGAACATGACCTTGAAGGGTCATTTGATGTAATAAGACTAGTAATGGTCCATTAAATGTGTTTTGATATAATTTTGATCATTTTGTATTGAGATCAAACAATGTAAGCCTTAATGGCATTTGGTGGTTAATGTGTACCTTGGGGGTAATTTTAGGATCCTTGTGTAGATAGAGTGTTTAAGAACCTATGAGGTCTATAATGATTTTAATATGGCCAATAAAGACATGTAAATAAGTCAAATGCACTACAAGTGTCCAAAAATGTAATATTGCCCAACAATGGCAAAATAGGCCTATGAAGGCTAGTGTAAGGATTTAAGAGTGGTTTAAGGTCTTAGAGTTAATATAGAGTCCTAAAAATCTTTTGAAAGGTTAATATAAGTGATAAAGAATGAAGAGTTTTTGATTTGACAACTATGTTGTCAACTTGACAACAATAAACTAATATGCAACAATCATTTAACTGTTTGTTGTCGGTTTGATGAGAAGTTGTCACTAAAAATTGACTTGGGAAGGATATTTTACTTGTGTGAGAGATAATTAGAGGGAGAGGGAGTTTTTGAGAGTGTTTTTGGTGGTGTAAGGAATATATGTAATGAAGTTTTTGAATCAATAAACAGTCGTCTCCTTTCACAGTCTCATTTTGGCCACTGAGAGTACAGTCATTGTTTTGTATTATTAAACTCTTTGTTTCAATGAAATAGTGATTGAAAATTTATTGGAATGATGATATTCTAATTTTTTATTCAATCAATGAAAAAGTTACATTGTTTTATTAACGTTTGAAGAAAAGAAATACAAGTTTATTGTTGACTGTCCCTGACAAAGTGTTTGTGAAACCAACAATTTCTTTTGAAGACACCATGAATGTGTAAGATGCCCCAACTTATTGTGGTTAATGTGAATTGTGGGGAGAGTAGAAAAAATATATGATTTGTATCCATATGTGTTTGGTTGTAGGAGTATGTAGGGATTGGAGAAAGAGATCTCTGATTACAAGAGATTGTTGATTGAGGGTTGCAAGGTGGTTGGACCAATCAAGGTCTGATAGTTCCATCCACATGAGGGCCACTTTTTAAGGTATATAATTTCATAATATATTTAATTTATGGTGTTGGATCCACTGGAAGGGTTTAGACGTTTGTGGAGAGGTTTGGTTGAGAAAGCCCTAGGTGAGAGAACCTAGAAAGGAGGGTTTGGTGATTGGGGTAGTAGATCTTGGTGGCACCTCTTGTAATGTTAAAAATCCTTTGTTTGGAAGGATGTTTCAACTCTGTTTTAAAGTTAGGAGGCTTGGGGGTGTGATTTGTTTGTAGTTTCTTTGTAATAGGGGAGCTAAAGAGGGCTAATTACAGGGTGACAAGGTACTAGTTTGGGTATTTGGTATAAACGAGTAGTATGAGATTCTGAGATATGTTATGTAACTTTGAAAAGGGTATCTATATATTCCTTTATTTTTGTGAGTTTTTTGGGGAAATTTTGAGATATCCTTAGAAAACCCATTGTTTAGGGCTACTAGGGATTAAGGGCTAGTGAGCACTTAGTAAGGGATAGTTTCTTGATCAAGTTGAATGATGAATCCAATGGATGGATTGAGGGAAATGATGATGTTTGTTAAGATGTAGAGCCTTTGGTGGCATAAGGCATGGTGTGCACTCTGATAGAGTATGGTGTGGCTTGGATCAAGGAGAATTATCTTATGGAAGAAGCTAGTTTGGTGTTGCTACAAGACAAATGGAGTCCCTCATAAACTTATTGATTGAAGTCCACCTAAGGCCTCTGCATAAGGTGGTATCAAAGTGAGTAAAGGTATAGGATTTGGAAGATTTAAAGCCTTTTGTTGAGACCTTGGAGTTGGACTATCATCCTTGAGTGTTCCAAAGTGGTGGCTTGAGATCTAATGAATCCTACATTGGTGTGAGAAGATGGCATTGACCAGAAGTGAGAGAGAGTTAGCCAAGTTGTTGAAGGAATACTTGGTTGAAGGAAGAAATGAAGAGAGGAAGTAGAAAGAAAGAGGAAAGAAAAATAAAAAGGAGGCAAGAAGAGTTGAGACGCCTCAAAAGGATTTTGGAAGAGCGGGAAGAGAAGTGGAAAAGAGTTCAAGAATAGAGATGAAAGCCTCGGAAGAAGGTAAAGCAAGATTGAAGAAACTAGATTGGATGCTTAAGGATGTTGCAAGTTAGCACTTAAGGTTGAAGAGGAAGGTGAGATGACCTATTCAGAGACTAGTTGTAATAGCAAGGAACAAGATAGAGGTTGAAGAAGAAGAGGGTACTAGGAAGGGTACTCTTGATGCACCTATGATGGAGGGTGTAAAGACCTATGATGGAGTCTTGGTTGGTGTTGGAGGAGACATAATAGAAACAAGTCTAGAGAGGCTTGAGGTAGAGGAACCTCATGTGTGGGATGAGTTTGTTTCTATAGTTGAAGAATGGAAGAGTTATGGAGGTTTTTTGGAGGCACAAGAGGATGTAACCTTCAATGAAGAGATTGAATTTGTAGAGATGGGCCAATAGGAGGCTCAAATAGTGATAAAATTTTCTCCTAGAGTGGAGGTAGCATAAGGTGAATTAAAGATACTGGTTGGTTTGATGGTGAGAAAGAAGATGCAACATGAACAAGAATTGTTCACATTGTTGAGGAAGGGAAAACTAAGAGGAAGGATTGCGTAGTTCCAAGAGGACCTATATTTACCAAAGGTCAAGATGAAGCCATGAATATTTTTTTCTGACATTTTCTTTATTTGCAGGTTTCCAAGAGGACTTGGAAAGGTTTTAAAGCTATGGAGTATGGTACAAGAGCACTAGGGACAAGAAAAAATGTTGAAGAGGACACTAGGGTCAGTGAATAGATCCTAGGGGGAACAAAAGATGAATATGACCTTGAAGGGTCATTTTATGTAATAAGACCAATAATCATCCATTAAATTTGTTTTGATATGTTTTTGATCATTTTGTATTGATATCAAACAATGTAAGCCTTAATGGAATTTGGGGGTTAAAGTGTGCCTTGGGGATCATTTGAGGATCATTGGGTAGATATAGTTTTTAAGGACCTCTGAGGTCTATAATGATTGTAATATGGCCAATAAAGCTATTTAAATAAGTCAAATTCTTTATAAGTTCCCAAAAATGTAATATTGTTTTCTCAACAATGAAAAAATAGGCCTATGAAGGCTAGTGTAAGGGTTTAAGAGTGGCTTAAGTTATTAGAATTAAGATAGATTCCTAAAAATCCTTTGAAAGGTTGATATAAGTGATAAAGAATGAAGATTTTTTGAGTTGACAACTATGTTGTCAACTTGACAACAATAAACTAATATACAATAGTCATTTAACTATTTTTTGTCGGTTTGATGAGAAGTTGTAACTGCAAATCGACTTGGGAAGGATATTTTCCTTTTGTGAGAGAAAATTAGAGGGAGAGGGAGTTTTTGAGAGTATTTTTGGTGGTTGAAGGAATATATGTAATGAGGTTTTTGAATCAATAAATAATCATTTCCTATCACAGTCTCATTCTGGCCGCAGAGAGTACAATCATTGTTTGGTGTTATTAAAATCTTTGTTTCAATGCAATAGTGATTGAAAATGTATCAGAATGATGATATTATAATTTTTTATTCATTCCATGCAAAAGTTACATTTTTTCGTTAAAATTTGAAGCAAAGAAAGACAAGTTTATTGTTGACTGTCCCTGGCAGAGTGGTTGTGAAACCAACCATTTATTTTGAAGATGCCATGAATGTGTAAGAATACCCCACTTACTGTGGTTAATGTGACTTGCGGGGAGATTATTAAAAATGTATGATATGTATCCATATGTGTTTGGTTGTAGGAGTATGCAGGGATTGGAGAAAGAGACCTCTGATTGATAGAGATTGTTGATTGAGGGTCGCGAGGTGGTTGGACCAGTCAAGGTATGAGAGTTCCATTCACATGAGGGAAAATGTTTATGGTATATAATTTCATAATATACTTAAGTGAGTGTGTTGGATCCACTGCAAGGGTCTAGACATTCTTAGAGAGGTTTGGTTGAGAAAGCCCTAGGTGAGAGCACCTAGAAAGGAGGGTTTGGTGATTGGGGTAGTAGATCTTGGTGGCACCTCTTGTAATGTTGAAAATAATTTGTTTGGGATGGTGTTTAAACTCTTTTTTAAGGTTTGCAGGCTTAGGGTATGATTTGTTGTTACTCTTTATAATTGGAGCACTAAAGAGGGCTAATCGCAGGGTGACATGGTATTGGTTTGGGTATTTGGTCCAAAGGAGCAGCATGAGATTCTGAGATATGTTATGTAACTTTGAAAATGGTATCTAGATATGCCTTTATTTTTGTGAGGGTTTTGGGGAAATTTGGAGTTATCCTCGGAAAACCCATTGTTTAAGGCTACTAGGGATTAAGGGCTATTGAGCACTTAGTAAGGGATAGTTGCTTGATCAAGTTGACTGGATGAATCCAATGGATGGATTGAGTAACATGGTTATTTTTATTAAGATGTATTATCTGTGGTGGAATAAGTCATGGTGTGCACTATGATAGATATGGTGTGGCTTTGATCAAGGAGAATGATCCTATGGAAGAAGCTAGTTTGGTGTTGCTACAAGACAAATCGAGTCCCTCATAAAATTATTTATTAAAGTCCACCTAAGGCCTCTACATTAGGTGGTATCAGGGTGAGTAGAGGTCTAGGATTTAGAAGATTTAAAGCCCTTTTATGAGACCTTGGAGTTGAACTATCCTCCTTGAGTTTTCGAAAGTGGTGGCTTGAGATCTAATGAATCCTAGATTGGTGTGAGAAGATGGCATTGACCAGGAGTGAGAGAGAGTTAGCCAAGTTGTTGAAGAAATACTTGGTTGAAGGAAGAAAAGAAGATGAGAAGAAAAGAAGAGAGGAAGTAGAAAAAAAGAGGAAAGAAGAAGAAACAAGGAGGAAAGAAGAGTTGAGAAGCCTCAGAAGGATTTTGGAAGAGTAGGAAGAGAAGTGGAAAAGAGTTCAAGAATAGAGATGAAAGGAGATGAAAGCCTTGGAAGAAGGTGAAGAAAGATTGAAGAAACTAGAGTAGATGCTTAAGGATGCTATAAGTTGGCACTTAATGTTGAAGAGTAAGGTGAGACGGCCTATTCAGAGACTAGTTGCAACAGTAAGGAAGAAGATAGAGGTTGAAGTGTGAAGAGGGTACTAGGAAGGGTACTCCTAATGAACCTATGATGGAGGGTGTAGATAATTATGATGGAGTCTTGGTTAATGTTGGAGGAGACAACATAGAGACAAGTCTAGAAAGGCTTCAGGTAGAGGAACCTCATTTGTGGGATGATTTTTATGTTACAGTTGAAGAATGGAAGAGTTATAGAGGTGTTTTGGAGGCATAAGAGGAATTAGACTTCAATGAAGAGATTGAATTTGTATAGATGGGACTGTTAGTAATAACTGAGAGCGGGGGTGAATTAGTAGCCTCAAAAATTTATCCTTTAAACTTTAATCCACCAATCAATACGCCTCAGATTTTTAACTCCCTACAAGATGCATGCCTTGAAATATAATTAAATATCTGTTGGTTTACCTTGTCTGTCCTTATTCTCCTTGATTACCGATAAGCAGTAAAACTTATTTACCGATGCTCAGTAAATATGCCGAGTATACCAATAAATCCAGAAATGCATATGTGAAATGTAAAACAATAAAGTAATAAACCATACACACATAACACATGGATTTTAACGTGGAAACTGTATTAAGGGAAAAAACCACTGGGATCGGTACCCCAAATTTTCACTCTTCTGAAGTGAGCCCTATTAGGAGCCAACCCTGTTAAAGGTTACAAACACACTGTTAAGTGTGACCTTGTTAGAGGATTTTATACATAGGTTGTCACTTAGTATCTGGCATCTACACTACCATCCTTGAATCAACCTTCTTCTTAGATTGTGAATAGGCTTTATGCTAATCTTACTACCATCCTTGAATCAGCCCCCTTCTTAGAGTGTCAATAGGCTTTAGGTAAGACCAATGCTAGTATCATGAATCAACCTTTTTGGTAATCTGTTAGGATATACCTCAATTATAGAAGACTGTTAAGTCCTGCTTTGTTAAGAGACTTAATGCTTCAATGGTTAAACTGAAACACAATGGCCTGTTTCTAATTCAACTTTGAATTGTGGATTTTCAGATCTATTTACGTTCAATACCTCTTTGATCAATGTATCAATTTAATTCCTTTGTGCTCCACACTTTCTTCTCTGTGACTTTGTGCTTCTCTGTTTGTCGGTGTCTGCAGAATTCTTTAGCTCTCCCTTAGCTTGATTGATCAGGACTGTATGAAGTTTATCCTTCACCAGTTTCTCTTCAGCATCTTCTTTCTATTCACTCCCCTTCCATGTATTTGATTGCTTTCAAAAATGAATTATGCTTGTCTCTTATATTGACATGATATTCCTTAATTCTTGATTCTTGGCGTGAAAAAAAATCCATCTAATTTGATTTACGACTTTAACTTCTAATTTATCTCGTAGTTATCTTCTTTCCAACTGTATAAATCAATTACTTAACTGTGGTCACATAAAAAAATCAGTTAAGTCTATCTTTAAGCTCTGCCAGCTAGATATTTTGTCATTTTCTGATCTCTCTATTTTGTCGGTCAATTCTATAGTTCGTCATCGGTGACAACTGCCAGTTTCGTCGGTGTAACTTTAATTATCTTTAGGATCTCCGTCTTTTGGGCATCATTGGATCTTTCTCGTCAAGCAACACTATCTTCTGCTCGTCAGGCATCACTGTGACTTTATCTCTGTCTTTACCGATGGTGTACACTTCGTCGGTGTTGTCTATCACTTAGTGAATACTTGAATTTTATGCATTACTGAAAGCATAACCTCTGTTCCATTGATTCTATGAAGTCTTTGGCATTATGTACATGACTGTATAGATGATATCAAGTTGACATCAATGACAATACAAACCATTAACTGGTTTAATTTCTTGCATCATCTTCAATTAACATTATCAAACATTCAATCAGTTAGATGTCATTAGGGACAAGAGGAGGCTCAAATAGTGATAAAATTTTCTCCTAGTGTGGAGATGGAACAAGGTAAATCAAAGATATTGGTTGGTCTGATGGTGAGAAAGAAGATGTAGCATGAACAAGCATTGTTCACATTGTTGAGGAAGGGGAAACTAAAGTGCAAGATGAAGATGCATGGAGGAAGGATTGTGTGGTGCCAAGAGGAACTATATATCCCAAAGGTCAAGATTAAGTCCTTAATTTTTTTCTTACATTTTCTTTATTTGCAGGTTTCCGAGAGGACTTGGAAAGGTTTTAAAGCTATGGACTATGGTGCAAGAGCACCAGGGACAAGGATAAAGGCCTAAGAGGACACTAGGGTTAGTGAATAGATCCTAGGGGAGAAAAAAACATGAACATGACCTTGAAGGGTCATTTGATGTAATAAGACCAATAATGGTCTATTAAATGTGTTTTAATATGTTTTTGATCATTTTGTATTGAGATCAAACATTGTAAGCCTTAATGGAATTTGGGGGTTAAAGTGTACCTTGGGGGTCATTTGAGTATCATTGGGTAGATAAAGTGTTTAAGGACCTATGAGGTGTATAATGATTGTATTACAGCCAAAAAATCTATTTAAATAATTCAAATGCACTATAAGTGCCCAAAAATGTAATATTGCCCAAAAATGGCAAAATAGGCCTATGAAAGATAGTGTAAGGGTTTAAGAGTTGTTTAAGGTCCTAAAATTAAGATAGAGTCCTAAAAATCCTTTAAAAGGTTGATATAAGTGATAAATAATGAAGTGTTTTTGAGTTGACAACTATGTTGTCAACTTGACAATAGTAAACTAATATGCAACAATCATTTAACTATTTGTTGTCGATTTGATGAGAATTTGTAACTGCAAATCAACTTGGGAAGGCTATTTGCCTTGTGTGAGAGAGAAGTAGAGGGAGAGGGATTTTTTGAGATTTTTTTTGGTGGTGGAAGGAATATATGTACTGAAGTTTTTAAATCAATAAACAATCATTTCCTGTCACTGTCTCATTCTGGCCGCTGAGAGTATAGTCATTGCTTGGTGTTATTAAACTCTTTTTTTCAATGAAAGAATGATTGAAAATGTAATATAATGATGATTTTATAATTTTTTATTTATTCCATACAAACTTCACATTGTTTTATTAACGTTTGAAGAAAAGAAAGACAAGTTTATTGTTGACTATCCCTGGCAGAGTGATTGTGAAACCAATAATTTGTTTTGAAGACACCATGAATGTGTAAGAACCCCAATTTATTGTGGTTAATTTGACTTGCAAGGAGAGTATAAAAATGTATGATATGTATCCATATGTGTTTTTTTGCAGGAGTATGCATGGATTGGAGAAAGAGATCTCTGATTGACAGAGATTGTTGATTGAGGGTTGCAAGGTGGTTGGACTAGTCAAGGTTTGAGAGTTCCATCCACATGATGGCCACTTTTTATGGTATATAATTTCATAATATATTTAAGTGATGGTGTTGGATCCACTAGAAGGGTCTAGACGTGCTTGGAGAGGTCTGGCTAAGAAAGCCCTAGGTTAGAGCACCTAGAAAAGAGAGTTTGGTGATTGGGGTAGTAGATCTTGGTGGCAACTCTTTTAATGTTAAAAATCCTTTGTTTGGGATGATTTTTCAACTATTTTTTAAGGTTTGGAGGCTTGGGGGTGTGATTTTTTGGTACTTTCTTTGTAATAGGAGGGCTAAAGAGGGTTAATTGCAGGGTGACAGGGTACTAGTTTGGGTATTTGGTCCAAAGGAGAAGTATGAGATTCTGAGATATGTTATGTAACTTTGAAAAGGGTATCTATATATGCCTTTATTTTTGTGAGTGTTTTGGGGAAATTTGGAGTTATCCTTGGAAAACCCACTGTTTAGGGCTACTAGGGATAAAGGGCTAGTGAGCACTTATTAAGGGATATTTTATTGATCAAGTTGAATGGATGAATCCAATGGTTTGATTGAGGGACATGGTGAAATTTATTAATATGTAGATCCTATGGTGTAATAAGGCATGGTGTGCACTCTGATAGAGTATGTGTTAGTAATAACTGAGGTTCATTTGATTGGTGGTTAATGTTTGAAGGATAAATTTTTGAGGCCACTGATTTACCCCCCCCCTCTCAATTATTACTAAAAATTGGTATTAGAGGTTTTGTTCTTAGAAAGGAAGGTTTCAAGACCTAAGTCAAGATCACAAGATGAACAGATGAGATGTACCCAAGTTGAACAAAGACAACTTTGCTTCATGGCAAAGTAGGATAAGACTCCACTTATCAGGTATTGGTAATGATGTTACTCAATTCCTAGATATTGAATATGTGTTTCCTATAGGAGTATTGATAGTAGATCAATCGAGAGAGAAGTATGAACACAACTGCATGGTTATAGAGCTTTCTTCCTCACTCTCTGATGTTGAATTTGAAGATGTCAAGGATTGCAAAACTGCAAAGAAGATGTGGGACAAACTGAAGCTTGTACTTAGAGGTGATACAAATGTTCTGAGAGCCAAGGAAGAAAGCCTTAGAGGAAAATTTTATGATCTTAGAATGAAAGAAGGAGAAAACATCACACAGTACAACACAAGAATAAAATAAGTTGTCAATGCTATATGAGGAGTTGGAGGTACACTTGAAGAGGAGATAGTGGTAAGTAGAATCTTAAGAATCTTACTGCTTGTATATGCTATTAGAGTTTCCACCATTCAAGAAATGAGAGCAGTAGAAAACAATACAGTTACTCTTGATAGTTTAATTGGTAGACTGATTTCATTTGGGATGGTAAACTTTGATAATAGTGTCTTACCAAACTTAGAGTATGCATTTAAGTCTTCTATGAGAATAAGAAAATCAAGTCATAGACACACATCTCAAAGAGATAGTGAAAGTGAAAGTGAAGAAGAAGATATAGATGAAATAGAAGCACTTATGAAAATAAGAATGCAAAGAGGCAAAGGTAAATACAAAGACAAGTTACCACTTGTATGCTTTAATTATAAAGAGATTGGACACTTTCCTGCAAGATGTCCTAACAGAAGAAAAGATAATAGAAGTAATGACAGATCTTTTGAGAATAAATCTGACAAAGGTGATAACAAAGATTACAAAGGTTACCGAAAATCAGAGAGAAGAGATTCCTGAGACTACAAGGACAAAGGCAAGAAGGCTAGTTACCTAGCTACTTGCAAAGATGAAGATACTGACACCGAACCTGATGAAGACATCGAGATGGTATTTGTAGCTGTGAAGGATGATTCAGATGAAGATGAAAGGTATGTATAAATCACACTCATATCTAAGGTTAGCAAGAATGACATCTAGATCATAGATAGTGGCTACGCTCACCACATGACTGGTGATAAAGGAAAGTTTAACACTTTTGAGTATTATAATGGTGGAACAGTAAGAATGGGTAATGATACACCTTGTCCGGTTGAAGGTAAAGGAACTATAATGTTGAATAACCTGATTAAATGTGAAAATTATTATTGGGTAAAAGGAGTGAATTATAATTTTTTGAGTGTTTCTCAGCTAAATAATTTAGGTCACAGAGTAGCATTTAAGAATAAGAAGGCAACGATCTTTAATGAATCAGGAAAACTAATTGGTATCGATGAACAAACTAAAGGTAACTTGTTCTATCTGAATGATACTAACACCACTTGCTTAATGACTAGAAACGAAGACATATGGTTGTGGCACAAAAGATTGTGTCATGTGAATTTTGACAACATGATGAAAATAAGCAAAAGGAGAAATGTAAGAGGCTTACCGACGATGACAAAACCAGACTACATCATGTGAAAGAATTGTCAAAAAGGTAAAATAACTAAGTCTAGTTTCAAAAGTAAAACCCATACATCTGATGACATTCTAGAATTAGTCCATACTGATTTATGTGGACCAATGAGGACAAAGATTTATTATGGAGATAGATATTTTATTCTCTTCATTGACGATTACTCTAGAATGATGATAGTCATGTTTCTTAAAGATAAATCTGAAGCATTCAAGATGTTCAAATGGTATAAGGCTATGGTAGAGAAAAAAAGTGGTAAGGATCTAAAATGTTTGAGATCAGATAGAGGAGGAGAATTTATATTAGATGAATTCACTAATTTCTGTAATGAGCATGGTATAAAAAGATAGGTTTGTGCACCAAGAACACCACAGAAAAATGTGATTGCTGAGAGAAGGAACAGATCAATAGTTGATTGTGCTAGGAAACTAATGATAGAGAAAGGCATCACCCAAATCTTCTAGAGGGAATCTATTAGTACTACTATCTACACACTTAACAAAGTACAATTGAAGGACACAAAGACGACACCTTATGAGCTATGGTATAGTAAAACACCCAATGTAAGTTACTTCAAAATCTTTAGTAGTCAATGTTATGTCTTAAAGGATGATAGAAAATGAAAGCTTGATGCCAAGAGTGATGAATGTATTTTTTTAGGGTATTAAACCTAGAGAAAAGCTTATAAATGTCTCATCAAGGCTTCTAACAAAATTGTTGAAAGTGCAAATGTAAAGATAGATGAATTTGTAGAAAATAATGAGCCCGAAAGCATAAAAGAACCAAAGGACTACAACAAGTTTGTATACTATGAAGAACTCAACATTCTACCTAAGAAACAATGCTTAATTCTAGGACAACATAATTTTGCAACCAACGGTCAGACTGCTGCTACCGACGGTCAGGACAATAATTAGAATACTGTGCAAGGTGATGAAGAATAGAATGAAGATCAAAATAATGATCAAGATGATACAGAAAGAAGTGTACCTGTACTTTCAATATATGTAAGAAGGAACCATATAGAGACCCAGATCATAGGAGATAAGAAAGCTGGTACAAGAATAAGAAGTAAGTCTTTAACCTCAAATTGTTTAATTTGTGAGTTTGCGCCAAAATCTATCAATGCTGCACTTGATAATGAAGAATGGATAAGTGCTATGAATGATGAGATTGAACAGATTAAGAAGAACAAGACATGGTCACTTGTGCCAAGACTAGATGACAAGAATTTCATTGGTACAAAATGGATATTCAGGAATAAGATGAATGAGAATGGAGAAGTCACAAGGAACAAAGCAAGACTAGTATGCAAGGGGTATGCACAAGAAGAATGTATAGGCTATTGAGAGACCTTTGCACCTATTTCTAGGGTAGAAGGAGTAAGAATAATACTTTCTTATGCTGCATTCAAGGGATCCAAAGTATATCAAATGGATGTCAAGTCAGCATTCCTAAATGGAATACTTGAAGAAGAGGTATACATTGAGCAACCAGAAGGGTTTGTCAATTTAGACAAGAGAAACATGGTATTTAGACTTCACAAAGCCTTGTATGGATTGAAAAAAGCTCTTAGAGCCTAGTATGAATGACTTCATTCCTATCTTATAAGTATTGGATTTGTAAGGACTAGTGAAAACAATAATCTTTATTTGAAGGAAGATACTGATGCTAACACTTTGATTGCTGAAATATTTGTTGATGTCATCATATTTGGAGGAATGATATTGATGACATATAACTAATTAAATGGTTGACTATATTAAGTTGAAGATGATGCAAGACATTAAATGAGTTAATGGTTTGTATTTTCATTGATGTCAACTTGATATCATCTGTTTAGTCATGCTAAAGAATTCAGAGAACCAATGGAATAAAGGTTATGCTTTCAGCAATGCATAAAATTCAGGTATTCACTAAGTGACAGAATACACTGGCAGAGTGCACACCATCGATAAAGACAGAGATAAAAGTCACAGTGATTCTCAACGAGCAGAAGACAGTGTTTCCTGACAAAGAAGAATCACATGATGCCCGACGAGATAAAAACAGTGTTGCCCAATGGATGGAGATCCCGAAGCTAACTAAAGTGACACTGACAGAACTGACAGTTGTCACCGATGACGAACTGCAGAATTGACCAACAGAACAAAGAGATCAGAAAATGACAAAATATCTAGCTGGCAGAGCTAAAGGATAGACTTAACTGGTTGTTTTATTTGTTTTATTCAACCATAATTAAGTAAGTGATTTGTATAGTTGGCAAGAAGATAACTACAATATTAATCAAGAGTTAAAGCCATAAATCAATTTGGCTGCATTATTTTTCACGCCAAGAATCAAGAATCAAGAATCAAGATGCTATAATTAAGGAAAATCATGTCTATTTAAGAGACAAGTATAATTCATTCTCTAGGGTGGTTGATAAGCAATCAGATACACAAGAGAGTGAACCGATTGAAGATGCTGAAAAGAAATTGATGAAGGATTAACTTCATGCAGTCCTGATCAATCAAGCTAAGGGAGAGTTAAAGAATTCTGCAGACATTAATGAACAGAAAAGCACGACATCACAGAGTAGAAAGAGTTAAGTACAAAGGAATTGTATTGATACATTAATCAAAAATATATTGTAAGTAAATAGATCTGAAAATCTACAATTCAGTTGCATTAGAAATAGTTCATTTTGTTTCAGTTTAACCATTGAATCATTAAGTCTCTTAACAGAGCAGGACTTTATAGTCTTTTGTAATTGAGGTATATCCTAATAGATTACCAGAAGGTTGAATCATGATAGTAGCACCAGTCTTACCTAAACCCTATTGACAGTCTAAGAAGGAGGTTGATTCAAGGATGGTAGTAAGATTTGCATAAAGCCTATTGATAGTCATGAGACTGATTCAAGGATGGTAGCGTAGATGCCAGATACTTAGTGACAACCTATGTATTGAAAATCCTCTAACAAGGTTTCACTTAGCAGTGTGTTTGCAACCTTTAACAAGGTTGGCTCCTAACAGGGCTCACTTCAGAAGAGTGAAAATTTGGGGTATCGGTCCTAGTGGTTTTTTCCTTAACAGGGTTTCCACATTAAAATCCTTGTGTTATATGTGTATGATTTATTACTTTACTGTTTTACACTCTACATATGCATTTATGGATTGACTGGTATATTTTGCATATTTACTGAGTATCGGTAAAAATAGTTTACTGCTTATCAGTTATCAAGGAGAAACAGGACAGACAAGGTAAACCGACAGACAGTTATTTATTTCAAATATTTCAAAGGCATGCATCTTGTTGGGACTTAATAATTTGAGAAGTATTGATTAGTGGGTTAAATTGGATAAATTCTTGAGGCCACTGATTCACCCCCCTCTCAGTTATTACTAACAATTGGTATCAGAGCTTGTGTGCTTAGAAGGAAGGTTTCAAGACCTAAGTGAAAGATCACAAGATGAACAGACGAGATGTACCCAAGTTGAACAAGGAAAACTTTGCTTCATGGCAAAGAAAGATAAAGATTCACTTATTAGGTATTGGCAATGATATTACTCAATACTTAGAAACTAAATATGTGTTTCCTATAGGACCATTGATAGTGGATCAATTGAGAGTAAAGCATGAACATAACAGCGTGGTTATAGAGCTTTTAGCCTCACTCTCTGATGCTGAATTTGAGGATGTCAAAGATTGCAAAAATGCAAAGACAATGTGGGACAAGTTGAAACTTGTACATGGAGGTGATGAAAATGTTTTGAGAGCCAAGGCAGAAAGCCTTAGAGGAAAGTTT
>MU225192.1:1927580-1937757 GCA_018584345.1 Thuja plicata | reverse complement strand
TTTGTGAGTTTGAACCAAAGTCTGTCAATGCTGCACTAGATAATGAAGAATGGATAAGTGCTATGAATGATGAGATTGAACAAATTGAAAAGAACAAGACATGGTCACTTGTGCCAAGACCAGATGAAAAGAATGTCATCGTTACAAAATGGATATTCAGGAACAAACTGAACGTGAATGAAGAAGTCACAAGGAACAAAGCAAGACTAGTATGCAAGGGGTATGCACAAGAGGAAGGTATAGACTATGGAGAAAACTTTGCACCCATTGCTAGGCTAGAAGGAGTGAGAATTATACTTACTTATGCTGCATACAAAGGATTCAAAGTATATCAAATGGATGTCAAGTCAGCATTCCTAAATGGAATACTTGAAGAAGAGGTATACATTGAACAACCAGAAGGGTTTGTGGATCCAAACAAATAGAACATGGTATGTAGACTTCAAAAAGCCCTGTATGGATTAAAACAAGCTCCCAGAGCTTGGTATGAAAGACTTCATTCCTATCTAATAAGTATTGGACTCATAAGGACTAGCAAAAATAGTAATCTGTATTTAAAAGAAGATAATAATGATAACACTTTAATTGTTGAAATATTTGTTGATGACATCATATCTGGAGGCAATGATATGCTATGCAAATCATTTGCTAATGAGATGAGAAAGGAATTTGAGATGTCTATGTTTGGAGAGATCAAGAAATTTCTTGGTCTGCAGATCATTAAACAAAGTAAAGGTATTTTCATTACTCAGTCCAAATATATCAAAGAAGTTCTAAAAATATTCAAGATGGAAGATTCCAAACCTGTTGGAACACCGATGGCTACTGGATGCAAATTAACAAAGGAAGACAAGAAAATAGAGGTAAATCAAACTCTATACAGATCCATGATAGGGAAACTCATGTATGTTGTACACACTAGACCGGATATTGCACATGTAGTAGGAATTGTTGCTAGATTTTCTGCTAACCCCAGGGAATCACATATAACTGTTGTGAAAATAATTCTAAGATATTTGAAGAATATTGAGGAATTTGGATTATGGTATAGAAGAAAAGGCAAATTTGAACTAAAAGTGTTTACCGACGCTGATTGGGCCAGAAATATTGATGACCGGAAGAGCACAACTGGAGGAGAATTCTTTATGGGTGACAAACTTGTCACATGGATTAGCAAGAAGCAAGGATGCATCTCTCAGTCTACTGTAGAAGCAGAATATTTAGTTGCTGCTGCAAACTGCTTGAATATTGCATGGATCAAATAGCTGTTAGAAGGTATGCATATGAAGAACAAAGAACCAGTAGTTATTTATTGTGATAACACCAGTGCAATAAATATTTCCAAGAATCCAGTCATGCATGTGAAGACTAAACGCATTGCCATCAAGTATCATTATTTGAGAGAACAAGTTCAAGAAAAAGAGGTGATACTTGAATATGTGCAATCAAAAGAACAATTGACTGATATCTTCACCAAGCCACTGCCCAAAGATACATTTGAGTACCTGAGAAAGAGACTAGGGGTAAAACCCATGTCTAACAGTCAGTAAAAGGACTGAATGCTGCATCAACCATACATTATCAACATATCAAACATGATTGATGCAAGCAGAAGCTGAGCTTCAACGCTACATCTATATATAGAAAGGTATATATCAGAACCAAGCAGTAGAGCAGATTGTTATATTGATAATGGATAAGGGAAATTCAAGGAATATATTATGGAAATAAGGAATTGGTTGACAGAATGTCAGATATTTTTAAAATATTTGTTTGGCATTGTTGTCAAAGGGAGAGAATGTTTCTGTATTATCATCATAAATCACTCTTTATCATATTACTCCAAACAAGGAGAGATCATATCCAAAGGGAGAGTATTTGTATAAAAGTTGCAAATACAAGACAATGACATCAAAGATGTAGAACAGTCAAAGAGAAAATATTGACACCAATAGAGGTCACAACACATAAGAAGAAGAAAAAGGAAAGCTGCAAGAATCAGATCTAAGCTTACATAGAGCTTACCAGCGGTCAGACATTTTATTGGTTATCAAAACAAACTGTTTGGTAACTTGATGAATCTCAACAATTGTATTTCATATTGTAATAGAAATAGTATAGTGTGATAATATAGTATGTTGCCATCAATGCCAAAGGGAGAGATTGATGACATATAACTGATTAAATGGTTGACTATATTAAGTTGAAGATGATGCAAGACATTAAATCAGTTAATGGTTTGTATTTTCATTCATGTCAAATTGATATCATCTGTTTGGTCATGCCAAAGAATTTAGAGAACCAATGGAATAAAGGTTATGCTTTCAGCAATGCATAAAAGTCAAGTATTCACTAAGTGATAGAATACACCGGTGGAGTGCACACCATCAGTAAAGACAGAGATAAAAGTCACAACGTTGCCTGATGAAGCAGAATCACATGATGCCTGACAAGCTAAAAATAGTGTTGCTTGACAGACAGAGATCCTGAAGCTAACTAAAGTGACACCAACAGAACTGACAGTTTTCACCTGCGATGAACTGCAGAATTGACCAACAGAATAGAGAGATCAAAAAATGACAAAACATCTAGCTAGAAGAGCTAAAGGATAGACTTAAATAGTTGTTTTATTTGTTTTATTCAACTACAGTTAAGTAAGTGATTTGTACAGTTGGCAAGAAGATAACTACAAGATAAATCAGGAGTTAAATCCATAAATCAATTTGGCTCGATTGTTTTTCACGCCAAGAATCAAGAATCAAGAATCAAGAAGCTAGAATTAAGGAAAATCATGTCTATTTAAGAGACAAGTATAATTCATTCTCTAGGGTGGTCAATGAGCAATCAGATACACGGGGGAGTGAACTGATCGAAGATGCTAAAAAGAAACTAATGAAGGATTAACTTCATGCAGTCTTGATCAATCATGCTAAGGGAGAGCTAAAGAATTCTGTAGACACCGATGGACAGAAAAGCATAGCATCACAGAGCAGAAAGAGTTAAGTACAAAGGAATTGTATTGATATATTGATCAGAAAGATATTGTAAGTAAATAGATCTGAAAATCTACAATTTAGTTGCATTAGAAACAGGTCATTTTGTTTCACTTTAACCATTGAAGCATTAAGTCTCTTAACAAAGCAGGACTTAACAACCTTTTGTAATTGAGGTATATCCTAATAGATTACCAAAAGGTTGACTCATGATAGTAGCACCGGTCTTACCTAAAGCCTATTGACAGTCTAAGAAGGAGGCTGATTCAAGGATGGTAGTAAGATTTATATAAAGCCTATTGACAGTCATGAGACTAATTCAAGGATGGTAGCGTAGATGCTAGATACTTAGTGACAACCTATGTATTGAAAATCCTCTAACAAGGTTGCACTTAATAGTGTGTTTGTAACCTTTAACAGGGTTGGCTCCTAACAGGGCTCACTTTAGAAGAGTGAAAATTTGGGGTACCAGTCCCAGTGGTTTTTCCCTTAACAGGGTTTCCACGTTAAAATCCTTATGTTATATGTGTATGATTTATTACTTTACTATTTTACACTCTGCATATGCATTTATGGATTGACTAGTATATTTTAAATATTTACTGAGTATCGGTAAATATAGTTTACTGCTTATCAGTTATCAAGGAGAAACATGACAAACAAGATAAACCGACAGACAGTTATTTATTTCAAATATTTCAAACGCATGCATCTTGTTGGGACTTAATAATTTGAGAAGTATTGATTAGTGGATTAAATTGGATAAATTCTTGAGGCCACTGATTCACCCCCCCCCTCTCATTTATTACTAATAAATATGCTATGCAAATCATTTTCTAATGAGATGAGCAAAGAGTTTGAGATGTCTATGTTTGGAGAGATCAAGTTCTTTCTTGGTCTATAGATCATTAAACAAAGTGAAGGTATTTTCATAGCACAGTCCAAATACATCAAAGAGGTCCTAAAAATATTCAAGATGGAAGATTCCAAATCAGTTGGAACACCAATGGCTACTGGATGTAAGTTAACAAAGGAGGACAAGACAAAAGAGGTAAACCAAACTTTGTATAAATCAATGATTGGAAAACTCGTGTATGTTGTACACACTAGACCAGATATTGCACATGCAGTAGGAATTGTTGCTAGATTTTATGCTAACCCCAGGGAATCACATATGACTACTGTGAAAATAATTCTAAGATATCTGAAGAATGCTGGGGAATTTGGCTTATGGTATAGAAGAGAAGGCAAATTTGAACTTAATGTGTTTACTGACACTGATTGGGCTAGAAATCTTGATGACCAGAAGAGAAAAACTAGAGGAGAATTATTTATGGGTGATAGACTTGTCACATGGATTAGCAAGAAGCAAGGATGCATCTCTCAGTCTACTGCATAAGTAGAATATGTTGTTGCTGCAAATTGCTCAAATATTGCCAGGATCAAACAGTTGCTGGAAGGTATGCATATGAAGATCTTAGATCTAGTGATTATTTACTGTGATAACACTAGTGCAATAAACATTTCCTAGAATCCAGTCATGCATGCCAAGACTAAACACATTGCCATCAAGTATCATTATTTGAGAGAACAAGTTCAAGACAAAGAGGTGATACTTGAGTATGTGCAATCAAAAGAACAATTGGCTGATATATTCACCAAGCCACTGCCCAAGGATACATTTGAGTACTTAAGAGAGAGACTAGGGGTCAAACCCTTGTCTGCTAGTCAGTAATATGACTGAAGGTTGCATCAGCCTACATATTATCAAAATATCAATCATATTGATGTAAGAAAAGAGATGAAATTCAAAAGATACATCTATGTACAGACATGTATATATCAAAACCGAGCACCAAAGCATATTTTTGTATTGTTGATGGATAAGGGAAATTCAAGGAATACATTATGGATAGGAGAAAAATGATTTCTTGACATGAATGTCAGATATTTGTAAAATATTTATTTGGAATTGCTGTCAATGGGAGAGAAATTATCCATATTATCATATTTTATCAAATTTCTGGTAAAGAAAGAAATATTATCCATTATCAAATTAATCGAATAGGGAGAGATTATATCCAGAAGAAAAAAAATTTGTATAAAAGATTACACAAAGGGAGAGTTGTTGAAAAGAGAAAAAGACATCACAAAAGAGAGAACAGTCAAAGGAAAGAAATTGAAACAAGAAGAGGTCTCAACACATCAGAAGACAAAGAGATGCAAGAATCAAATCTAAGCTAAAATAGAGCTTACCAGAGGTCAAACATTTATCATTTATCAAACAAAAGATTGGTAGTTTGATGAATCTCAATGATTGTACTTCATATTGTATTAGAAATAGTATAGTATGATAATATAGTATGTTGCCATCAATGCCAAAGGGAGAGATTGATGACATGTAACTGATTGAATGTTTGATAATGTTAAGTTGAAGATAATGCAAGGCATTAAATTAGTTAATAGTTTGTATTGTCATTGATGTCAACTTGATGTCATCTATATGGTCACGTACACAATGCCAAAAAATTTAGAGAATCAATGGAACAAAGGTTATGCTTTCAGAAATGCATAAAATTCAAGTATTCACTAAGTGATAGACAACACCGATAGAGTGCACACCATTGGTAAAGGCAAAGTAGAAAAGTCACAGTGATACCCGATGACCAGAAGACAGTGTTTCACGATGAAGCAAAACCATAGGATGCCCGACAAGCTGAAGATAGAGTTGCCCGACGAGTAAAAATCCAATGATGCTCGATAAATGGAGATCCTAAAGCTAACTAGAGTCATGCCGACGAAACTGTCAGTTGTCACCGACAACTAACTGAAGAGTTGACTGACGGAACAAAGAGTTCAAAAAATGACAAAATATCTAGCTGGCAAGAGTTAAAGATAGACTTAATTGGTTGTTTTCTTTGTTTTATTCAACCAAAGTTAAGTGATTGATTTAAATAAGATTTTTATAGCTAGCATGAAGATAAATACCAAATAAATCAGGAGTTATGCTTTAAATCAAATTGGCTAGATTGTTTTTCATGCCAAGAATCAAGAATCAAGAAATAGTGAATATCATGTCTATATAAGAGACAGGATTAATTCATTTTTGTATCACATTCATGAAAAAGTGATTAAGGGGAGTGAATGAAAAGAGGATGTTGAAGATAAACTGATGAATAATTACTTCATACAGTCTTGATCAATCAAGTCAAAGGAGAGCTAAAGAATTATGCATACACCGATGAACAGTGAAGCACAACATCACAGAGTAGAAAGTGTGGACCACAAAGAATTGAATTGATACATTGATCAGAGAGGTAATGTACTTAAATAGATCTAAAAATCTAGAATTCAAAGTTGCATTAGAAATAGGTCATAGTGTTTCAATTTAATGATTGAAGCATCAAGTCTATTAACAAAGCAGGACTTAACAGTCTTTTATATATTGAGGTACATCCCAAGGACTGCCAAAAAGGTTGATTCATGAAAGTAGCATTGGATTTTCCCAATATCTATTAACAGTCTAAGAAGGAGGCTGATTAAAGGATGGTAGAAATATATGTCAGATACTAAGTGAAAAACTCTATGTATAAAATCCTCTAACAAGGTCGCACTTAACAGTGTGTTTGTAACCTTTAATAGGGTTGGCTCTTAACAGGGCTCACTTCAGAAGAGTGAAAATTTGGGGTACCGGTCCCAGTGGTTTTTCGCTTAACAGAGTTTCCACGTTAAAAATTTATGTGTTATGTGTGTATGATTCATTTCTTTATTGTTTTTTATCTGACATAGTTAACACTGGGTTGATCAGTATACTTTTCTTATTTACCAAGTTTTGGTAAATAGTTATATTTGTTATCGGTAATCAAGGAGAATAAGGACAGACAAGGAAAAATGATAGACAGTTAATCATTATAACTATTTCATAGCATGCATCTTGTAGGGACTTAATAATCTGAGGTTTATTTGATTGGTGGTTAATGTTTGAAGCATAAATTTTTGAGGCCACTGATTCATCGCCCCCCTCTCAATTATTACTAACAATTGGTACTAGTTTGGGTATTTGGTCCAAACGAGAAGTATGAGATTCTGAGATATGTTATGTAACTTTGAAAAGGGTATCTATATATGCCTTTATTTTTGTGATTTTTTGGTGGAAAGTTGGAGTTATCCTTGGAAAACCCATTATTTAGGGCTACTAGGGATAAAGGGCTAGTGAGCACTTATTAAGGGATATTTTCTTGATCAAGTTGAATGGATGAGTCCAATGGTTTGATTGAGTGACATGGTGATGTTTATTAATATGTAGATCCTAAGGTGTAACAAGGCATGGTGTGCACTCTGATAGAGTATGGTGTGGCTTGGATCAAGGAGAATGATCCTACGTAAGGAGCTAGTTTGGTGTTGCTACAAGGCAAATGGAGTCCCTCAGAAAATTATTGATTACAGGGAAACCAGATGGTAAAAACTCCGGTGAGAATTAGCACCCACAATGAACTATACTTGTTAGAAGATCTTGCAACCTTGTTAGGAGTTGTTCTTTACAAAGAAATAATTATAGTGACATGGTTAAGGATCTGACCCTATTAGGAGTCTTTTACAAATAACCCTGTTAGGGGTGAGGACTCACTGTCCAAAAGCTCACTGCTTGATGGTGAAGGCTACAACCTTCTATAGAACAGATATGCACTATATCTAATGATGAACTATAGAGTAGACCTGTTGTCTTGATTAGTTCCAATGTATTATAATCTTCTACATCTTCTTCACATAGACTCTTGATGAATGAACCACAACTGATATTCTACTCTGTACATTTTCTGTCTCTCTTCATATCATTCACACTTAGCATATCACAAATAACTTGCTATAAGTATCTTCCTCAAAGTATGAGATCATGGGACCTATAATAAAACTCTTCATAGCATTTTTTTAGCTTCACTAAGCATGCAAGAATAATTACAATCACGCAAATATAAACTAAATAGACGCGACGCTTCACTAAGTCAGCTTCACCAAATCAACTATAACTTTGCAATCTTCTTGAAACATGTTAGGCACCTTTAGATAACAATCATCAACTCATGAATAATCATGAATATACACACGCATATCCTAAAAATAGGTGCAACTCAAGAAACACGTTACATACATCGGCTCTGAATAGATACTCTTCCAGAACTGTAACTACCACTAACAAAATTACACAACTTGACTGAAACATCATATCTGGATCTGTGTGTATGAACATAAAATACTAAACATGTCTACAACACATATCTAACCACACAATTCTTGATATCATCATTCTGATAAGTACATACATAAACACTACTGTGTATTATATGTTGTCATCAATGACAAACATACAATCAATCAACTGCACATAAACAAATCTCCAACAATCTCCCCCTTTGAAATTGATGGAAACATATGATATTAAAAAAATCCTCTGTTCATGGTGTCCTCTTTCTTTTACAATCTTCTCAATATCCTCATCAAGGATTCCTCTACAGTGCTTTAGTTCTTCTAACTGTTTTTATACTCCCCTAGAGTATATGCTCCCCCTTACTATATACTCCCCCTTTGACATCAATGGAAAAGGGTGCCATAAACAAATAGGCATAGGTACTTCTCTAGAAGTAGAGTAGTCAACCATTCATTAGTCACACAAGACTGATGTTCTTCATCTATTCTCTAATCAGACTTAGGAGAGGGAATTACTTCCAACTTCTCTTTGAGATACTCAAAAGTATCCTTTGATAAAGGTTTTGTGAAAATATCTTCCAACTATTCTTTGGTTCTCACATAGTCTAATTTCACTTCTTTGTCTGCAACCTTTTCTCTTAGAAAGTGGTACTTGATCTCTATGTGTTTTGTATTTGCATGCATCACAGGGTTCTTAGACATGTTAATAGTGCTAGTGTTATCACAGTGAATAACAAAAGGATAATCAACTTTAATACCAAAGTCTTTAACCATCTTCTTGATCCAACCATGGTTGAACAATTCAATGCTGCTACAACATATTCAGCTTCTATTATTGATTGAGAAATACAATTCTGCTTCTTGCTTATCCAAGAAACCAATCTATCTCCAATAAATAATTCTCCTCTTGAAGTACATTTCCTATCATCAATACAACCTTCCCAATCTGCATCTGTGTACACATGAAGTTGTACATTCTTTGATTTGTGATACCATAAACCATAGTCTATAGTTCCCTTTAGAAATCTGAATATCCTCTTGATTGCCATTAGGTGATTCTGCTTGGGTTCAGCTGCAAATCTTCCAACAATGCCAACTGCATTAGATATGTCAGGCCTAGATTGAGTTAGATAAATGATTTTTCCAATCATAGATTTGTACAATGTTTTATCAAATGCTATGGAATCATCATCTTTTGAAAGATTGCTTCCTATAATCATAGGAGTGCATACTACCTTACAGTCTTCCATCTTAAAGGTCTTCAATATTTCCTTCACATACTTTGAATTGTTAATGAATATACCTTTATCTGTCTATTTTACATTTAGTCCCAAAAAGTATTTTATAGGACCAATCATGCTCATTTCAAATTCATTCTGCATTTCTTTTGCAAATGCTATACTAAGCTTGTCATTACCTCCAAAGATAATGTCATCAACAAATATGGCAACTAATAGTAATCCATCAGGTGTCTCTCTTGTGAATAGGTTACAATCTGCTGCACCTTTCTTGAATCCAATCTTGGTAAGATAACCATCAAGTCTCTCATACCAAGATCTTGGGGCCTATTTAAGACCATAGAGTGCTTTCTTCAATCTACATACCATGTCTGGTTTATCTGAAAGATTAAATCCTTCAGGATTTTCTATGTAGCCTTCTTCTTTCAAGTCACCATTCAGAAAGGCTGACTTTACATCCATTTGATAAACTTTAAAGTCTTTGAATGTTGCATAGGCCAAGAATAATTTAATGGCTTCTAGTCTGCTCACAGGGGCGAATGTATTAGTGTAGTCTATTCCTTCTCTCTACGCATATCCTTTACATACCAATCTTGATTTGTTTCTTACTACTATACCATCTTCATTCATCTTGTTTCTAAATACCCACTTTGTTCTAATCACATTTTTGTCACTGGGTCTAGGGACCAATTCCCATGTATCATTTTTAATTATCTGATCTAATTCTTCTTTCATTGCATT
>MU225192.1:1917338-1927530 GCA_018584345.1 Thuja plicata | reverse complement strand
TCATTGCATTCTTCCAATCAGAATCATTACAAGCATCTTCAACACTTAAAGGTTCAATTTGTGAAAGTAAACATACCTCTTCATCCATTTCTAGACTTTTTGCTTTTGATCTGGTCAAAACACTGCTGCTCTGATCTCCAATATTATCATCTTTAGAGTGGTATCTAGATGTGAATTTAGGAACCTTAGGTGTTACTTCTTCTTCTGTAATTTGTGGTTCTTCTCTACTTGATTCAGGGTCATTGCATGAGACATCAATGCAATCAAACATTTCTTCAATAATATTATCTTTGCTGCTAGACCTGGGTTCATCTTCAATCATAAGTGCATATTCATAGTATCTCTCTTGAACCATAAAATTTTCATCAATTTTTACATGAGTACTTTCAATTACCTTTTTCAATCTCAAATTGAAACATCTGTGTTCTTTTCTTTTTTTACAGTAACCAAGGAAAATACCTTCATCACTCCCGGCATCAAACTTACCAACACCATCATATCTCTTGATGTAGCACTTGTTGCCAAAGATTCTAAAATATTTTACTGTAGGTACATTACCAAACCAAAGTTCATAGGGTGTCTTATCTGTGCCTGGCCTCAATTGAGTTCTGTTGATAGTATAGACTATTGTATTCACTGTATCTCTCCAATATGTGTGCACAACTTTTCCTTCAATCATCATGGTGCACACTGTATCAAGTATAATCTTGTTCCTCCTTTCTGCAATCCCATTCTATTGAGGGGTCCTAGGAGCACTCAACTAGCTTTTTATTCAATGTTCTTCATAGTAATCATAAAACTGATCAGAGGTGAACTCTCCTCCTCTATCTAATCTCAGACATTTTAGTTTTAATCTAGATTCATTCTCAACCTTAGCTTTGAATATTTTGAACTTCTCAAAGGCTTCAGATTTCTCCTTTAAGAACACAACCCACATCATCCTTGAAAAATCATCAACAAAAAAAATGAAATACCTTTCTTTGTAGTATGATCTTGTTTGGGTAGGACCTCATAAATCTGTATGCACTAGGTCCAATTTGTTTTCGGCTGAGTTCTGCTTGCTTCTAAATGAACTCCTTACATGCTTTCTCATAACACATTTCCTGGACATTGTGTCAACTAGTCTTGCAATACTTGGAAGGTATCTGACTGCCTTGACATTACTTATCTTTACTATGTTATCAAAATTGATATGATAGAGTCTCTTGTGCCATAACCAACTGTCATCCACTTTTGCAATAAAAAAAATTACATCAGAATTGAGCTGGAAAACATTACCTTTTGTTTTGGAGCTTGATGCAATCATGTCTCCATCCTTGTTGTTAATGATGCACTTGTTTTCTTTGAACTCCAAATGATAACCTTTGTCAAGTAGTTGTCCAACACTTAGCAAGTTATGATGTAATCCATCAACATATAGAACATCATTTGTTTTGTTATTTCCATCCAGAGTGATAGAACCTCTGCCTATGATAGGTTTAGGAGTGTTATCCCCAAATCTAACCATACCACCTTTGTATTTGTCTAAATGAACAAATCTATCTTTGTCACCTGTCATAAGGTGAGAGCACCACTATCAATGATCCAATCAGTTCTGATGTCTTCTTTGGATATTAGGGCTAACTTTTGTTCTTCCTTTTCATCTATAATGTCCATTTCTTCGAGCAACCTTTCCATCTATTTGAGGGCAATGAATCCAATTTCATCTTCTCCTAAATCTTCATCAGTTACACCTTCTTCAGCATGGTAACATTCCTTCTTATATTTAGGTTTGTAATCAGATCTAAGCTTCTTGACTCTTGTGGGACACTTAGATGCAAAGTGACCAATCTTGTTGCATGAAAAACATTTGAATGGAAGTTGTCCTTCATATTTTCCTTTTCCTTTCTTTTCTCTTTTAGCAATCATAGGAATGATATATTCTAGTTCTTCATCAACTTCTTCTTTCTCATTATGGCTAGAGATGTGTAAGGATTTCTTACCATGGACTGAGGCTTTGAAAGTTGTTTCACTTTTAGGTTCAGTCTTCAATCTTGATATCTCAAATGAAGAAATTTTATTGATCAAAAGTCTCTCTCTTGAATTCTTGTGAGAATTGAATGGTTTCCTCTAGAATAATTATCTTGTTTTCATAGTCTGATGTTAAGGTAGTTAATAATTTTTCCATTATATATTCTTCTGATATTTCTCCACCATTGTTTTTGATTCCAGAGACTGCTTCATTTATCCTTTGATTGTAAGCTCTAATGTTCTCTTCGGGTAACATTTTAAGACTGTTGTATTTCTTTTTCCATGTCTTCCTACGTGCATTCTTTTCCTAAATATCTCCTTCAAACATATCTTCTAAATACTTCCATATGATGTATGCTCTGTCAATTTTCTTGATCTCAGAAAATTCACTGTCAGATAGGGCACTGATTAGGGCTTCTTTAGAAATTTCATTATTGGAAAATGTTTCCTTTTGTCTATTAGTAGCATCATTCTTTGCAAGGTCTTTCAAAGATGGAATTACAACTTCTTGTGTAGCTATCTCAAAGATTTCAAAGCCAACACACTGTAGATGTGTTATCATTTTGTTTTTACAATCCAGATAATTTTCTCCATTGAACTTAGGGCTCTCTTTTCTGAAGTAAGACATCTTTTCTACCTTAAGCTACTAGGCTTCTTCTCCAAGGCACTTGGCTCTGATACCAATTGTTAGAATAGTCCCAAAGGATGACTGAGAGGGGGGGTGAATCAGTTATTAGTAACTTTAATTATTTTACTTCTTTACCTTTAAAATACAATAAAGTAAATGCTCATTTAGATAACACAGTACACAACACACAATTTGATTATGGGGAAACCAGATGGTAAAAACCTCGGTGGGAATTAGCACCCATAATGAACTATACTTGTTTATAGTAATCCCTGTTAGAATATCTTGCAACCCTATTAGGAGTTGTTCTTTACAAAGAAATAAGTATAGTGACCTAGTTAAGGGTCTGACCCTGTTAGGAGTCTTTTACAAATAACCCTGTTAGGGGTGAGGACTCACTGTCCAAAAGCTCAATACTTGATGGTGAAGGCTACGACCTTCTGTAGAATAGATATGCACTATATTTGATGATGAATTGTAGAGTAGACCTGTTGTCTTGATAGTTCCAATGTATTATAATCTTCTACTTCTTCTTTACATAGACTCTTGATGAATGAACCACAATTGATATTCTGCTCTGTACATTTTTTGTCTCTCTTCGTATCATTCACACTTAGCGTATCACAAATAACTTTCTATAAGTATCTTCCTCAAAGTATGAGATCATGGGACCTGTAATACAAATCTTCATAACATCCTTGTCGGCTTCACTAAGCATGCAAGCATAATTACAATCACGCAAATATAAACTGAATAGACGCGACGCTTCACTAAGTCGGCTTCACCAAATCAACTCTAACTTTGCAATATTCTTGAAACATGTTAGGCGCCTTTAGATAAAAATAATCAACTCATGACTAATCATGAATATACACACGCATATCCTGAAGATAGGCACAACTCAAGAAACATGTTACATACGTCGGCTCTGAACAGATACTCTTCCAGAACTGTTACTGCCTCTAACAAAATTACACAACTTGGTTGAAACATCATATCTGGATCTGCATGTATGAACATAACATACTAAACATGTCTACAACACATATCTAACCACACAAGGCTTGATATCATCATTCTAATAAGTACATGCATAAACACTACTGTGTATTATATGTTGTCATCAGTGACAAATATACAATCAATCAGCTGCACATAAACAAATCTCTAACAGAAACAAGTATATAATAGCTTCTTCAACTCACTTTAACTAGTAATACCACATGATGGTTCATTTTCCTTAGATTTTTTTTCACTAGCTTAACCCCTAGAGTTATATTGAGATGGTACATGATTAAATTCAGATCTAGCCCTGAATATCAACATAACACCAGGAAAAGTTTATTTTTCTTTCTTTGAAAATTTCTATAAATTTTTATCTTTCTTCCTTTGATAAGGATGCTACTAAATTGATGATCTTGGGTCAATTTTATTTTCCAATATTCACCTTTTCTATTGGTTCAATCAATATTGAAGACCTTTCTTCAGAATGCTCAATAAGTATATCAATTTTCTCCTCTTCAAGTTCCCCAATGAGGTTTTCACTTTCAAATATGTCTTTTGTTTTTACTTTTTCATGACCTAGCATTTCCACGTGATGGTTTTCACTACTAGGTCTTTGTTTTATTTCTTTATTTTTTTTTACTAAAAAAATTGATATCTTCCTAAGTGGATGCATCATGATAGTGCTCACTGGTAGAAGTTGGCTCGACTGCATAAGGTAAAGTGATATTGAATAGTTGTTAGGAAATTTTTATATTTCACCAGGTTTGGTTTGATCCCAATCAATGAGTTTAGGATGTATGAATGGTAAAGGGTCATTGGGTTAACTTATATTAACTGGTGTAAGGGTATTGACAGTTTTATTGTCTTGGTCATACATTGTATCATCAAGGTCAATAACGTGAGATTCCTCAAGGTTGTCTATAGAACTTTGATTTGTTTCATCCTCACTACAATCCTCTTGGATAAATTGTGATCTGACCTCAAAATGACTAAACCCTACACTTTGATTCCCTAAGAATCTAGGTATTTGAATATAAAATTGACTTTGCGTTCTTTTAGTTCTTGATCCTTGATCATAAGATATTGTGGGTACATATGATTAAATTACATCCACATATTTATCTATGCATGGTTATTCTTCTTCTTAATGAGATTCTTCATCGTCCTAAGCTTGTAATTGATGAATCTTTTGATCCAAATTTTGTGTAGCCTCTTGTTTGGTATAACCTACTCTATATTTTTGTTGAATTATTCTAAAAGTATGTATAATTGGCTCTAAGATTCCTTCCTTCCTCTTTCCTATGGGTCCATTTCCTTGATATCCCTTTTTTGCATGATCTCAAATCCTTTCCCATATTTATGTGTGGAAATTTCAATGTTTTGAACTCTTTCATCATATTCAGTTTGTTCTTTGTATAACCATTGCAAAATTTCCTTATCCTCTTCTCATCCCGATGAAGTGCTTTCTCCCAAAAAGTGTTCGTTATATATTTGAGGATGTTACGACTCTTTGACTTGTGAAGTAGAAGGTTTTCCATAAGACCTAGGAGAGATAGGTATCCTTACCATGAATAGAGAGTAATCTCCTAATCCTTTAACATTTAATTGCAACTTTCTTTCAAAATATTCATTAGACCATCCCTGTTTGAACAATGTGAGCCATTATTCTCTTTTGTTTGTCTCTTTTATAGTGTTGATGAACTTGGTTCCTTTTCTTTCTCTTTGGAGGGCGAAGTTGATATAGGCACATTAGATGAACTAGCCTCTTCCTTTACTTTTTCTTTTGGAGACACCTCCAAAACAATAGTCTTTTATGTTGTTTCTACATTTGGAATATCTAATATAGAGGCCTCTGTATTGTGTGTGATTAATGAATCAATGACTGGTTTGATATTCTTACAATATTGGAAGGGACTCAAATAAACACTAATAGTTATCTCCTACCCAAGTGAAGGAAACTTCAAACATTGATGGTAGCACTTTCATCTCATGTATCAAAGGCCTTCCAAACAATATGTTGTAGGATAAGTTTGGATCTCTAACTTGACACATGATTTCCTTTTGAATAGGTCCTACTCTAACTAGTAGGACAAAAAGATCTGTAGATTAGCTTTCTTCATCATCATATGCCTTAATGGTAATCTTCTTCTTGGGATCCACTGCATTTTTTGAGTATCCTAAATCTCAGACCATATTTAAGGTATAGATGTTTAAGCCATCCCCTCCATCTATCAAGACTCTCTTGACTCTATGCTTTTGAATAAGGACTTTGATATGAAAGGGGAGATTGTGTGGATGGTTTGATGACATATCATCATCCTTGAAAAAGGAAAAAAAGTGAGGTGTAGTAAGATGGCCAACCATAGCCTATAATTGAGCTACCTCCAAGTTATTGGGAACATTCATGTCTACAATATCTTTTTCTAATATGTCCTTGTGAGATGGTGAGATTTTTAAGAGCTATAACATTGATATTTGTGCCGGAGTCTTTTAAATTTAATCAACCAAGTTTTATTGTCTTGAATTATATGGGATATCACTTGTGGTTGTCTTGTTAGGTGTACCTTTTAATGTTACTTTGGATTTTCCTCTAGTGACTACATTAGTAGGTTATTTGTCTTGCTTATCCTTGATAATTATAGCATTGATAGTATTGTCAAAACTCAACAAAGTATTTATAGTGTTATCATAGTTATTAGAAAAGCTCACATTTCCTTTCTTATCACTAGTTTATGTTGATTTTGATGCCTCTCCTTTTTCATAGTTGAGAAATAGAGATTTAAAGGCCATGTGTTTTTTGTGGTTTTTGGGTCCATCTATATCAATGATGTAATTTCCAATTATATCTTGGACCACAAGTTTAAACCTCATGCAATCGTTAGTCTTGTGACCCTTGTTTCTATGATACTCACAATGATGTGAGTCATTCCACCATGAAGGCTTAAATTTGGGTTCAAAGCCTCTTGAGTTAGGGAGTTTGATGAATTTTTTAGCTAAGAGAGTCCTCAAAGATGATACAATAGGTTTCCCCAAGGGTGTGAACTTCCTTTTAGGTGTGAATTGAAAAGTTTTAGACTTTTCGTTACTTTGCTTATTGTTGGTAGATGATGTGTTATTCTGTTGGTTGGTATTGTTTGCTTAATTGTTGGAAAGATACAATGGATTTTTTTTAAGATTATTAGCATCTAACACTCCATAATTCACTATGATTTTGTTTTTTTTCAACCACAATTTGGGTTTTTCATTGTTATTATTATTGTTGTAATTGGTGTTATTATTTGGGAATCATTTATCATCTTTGTACAATTTTAGTTTGCCTTTCCATAATAAAGTATATTAAATTTTAACATCATTTTAAATAATTTTATTGAATTATGGAGGACATTGCATTTGGAGACCTAATTTCATCTCTCTATTCAAGTTATTGATAAAAAATCCCTTTTCTACTTCTCCAGTACACTTCTAGGATATTTAGCATAGATTCTCCTCCATCTTCTGAGAAATATTAAACATGCCTCTCCATAAATTTTTTGGTGTTGCATAGTTCTAGCATAGTAAACTCATTTTCTATGTTATATAAATATTGTGTGGCGAACTTGGTTGCTAATTCCTCAAAAGTATTAATTACAGGTGGTAATTTGGAAAACTACTCAATTGATTGTTCACCTAGACTCCTAGGGAATAGTCTCATTAGGTAATTTTTCTCATGAATAAATTCCATATTTAGAGTGAAAAATATCTAATGTTATTTTTGGGATCTGTTGTACCCATGTATTTATATACGTAGGGATTTATACCTTTGGTAGAAAAGGTACCATGAGTAGAATTTTTTTAAATGGAAAAGGAAAATTGCCCTCTAAAGTATATCTCTTCGTGGAGATTCCTATTTGAAGATCACTGAGTTTTTGTTCAAGGGATTGAATGTATTTTTTAAAATCCCCTATAGGATTTACCTCATATTCATTTTGTTTTAGTTCTAAATATCATAATCATGAGGCAACTTAACTCCTAGTTGTGCTAAGGTCATGAAGTACCTTTCTTTGTCTATTTCAAGTACTCTCTCCATAAGTTTTTGAAATAGAGGATTTTGTTGAGCTTCCTTTACCTTTTCTTTTATTTATTACTCATCTTCAAGATAATTATTTTCAGTTTTGCTTCTGGCCTTAGCCCATTCATTCTCTAGTTTCTCCATATTTGGTTGATTTTCTTATGTTTGGTTTACGTGTTGGATATAATCAACTTGTTGGCTTTGATTATCGTGTGGTTGAGGTTGATTTATCTCTTGAAGCAATATTCCTTCTAATATGAACTTATAGTTAGAATCTTGAGATTTTTTGAAATGGTAAGACCTTGTCCTTGTAGGAATGAATCTAACTATTGGTCACTCATTGATTTAAGGTCTTCTCGATGGTATTTATCAATTTTAAAATGTTGGTTGAGTTTATAAAAAAAAATGAGATGGTTAAGTTCTAATGATGGTTAATCAAAGTGAAGTGTGTCCTAGGGTGATTTCTAATAGAGAAATATCTATCTCTATGATGAAGACTTAAGATGGATCTTTATTCTATTGGTTCTAAGAAAAAGGACCTGTAATCCTTGACGACCAAATTTTTCAAAATCGAAGATCAATATGATTGAAAAAACTTTCAAATTGACGTGGTTTGAATGAAAAAATGAATATTATCAAAAAAATTTGAAGATATGAAAAATTGGTGGATTTTAAATTTATTTTGATTGAGAAGAACTTTATTTCAAAAAGGGTATCCCAAAAGGTATTTTCAGCTTGTGTTTTGGTTTCAAATGAGTGAATTCTTTTGAATGATAGGATCTTTAAAATACAAAAACACACTCAATGAATTTTTTTCCCTAAAATCTACAACATCAAGTGTATGTTCTTGAGCCATTTCCATAGGTTTTGTACAAAGAGAACAATTCAAAAAAAATAGCTAGGGACATTTTTTTTTTCAATGGATAATGAGGTAAGCTTGCTACTTAATCAGGTTGTAGACAGTATTCCTCCAAAAAAAATTGAGTTTTACCTCCCATTACATGAGCCTCTCACCATATAACGATATTTTTTTGCACAAATCCAAAGGACTACTAGAGGAGGGTTATTCTCAAAATGATTTCCGTCATTCAACCCATTAAGGATGAATGTATTTTATTATAGTGGGTTAGATTACCATGGCTTTATAGTTGTATCCCACTTGGGTCATTCCCTCTCACCGACTTCATAAGGTAAACCTTAGGAGGCATGCTCGCTATGGCTAAAATGCACTAAATGAAATTGAAATTAAGGTTTGGACGAGTTGGGCATTCTGATCACCTAAAATATGTGAGATAATATTCCTACCATCTTTCTCCTCCAAACATATAGAGATCACAATTCATTTATTCAACCTTATCTAACTAGGTGAGATTTTTGATAGGGGGCATAGGCCTACTATCTTAATCCACAATCACAAAAGGTATTTTAAAGATTACTCTATGTTTTGAAAACAATTTCCAAAAGATTCAATTTCAATGGAAAGAAATCAAATACATAAGATTAAGTGACTTGGAGTGTGCACCTTTGACAAAATTTTCACATTTTTAATATATTTTTATCACCAAATCGTTAGCATCCTCAGTACCTTCCACAAATGTTAGTATTAACACATACATTCAAGGTTAAGAAATCAATTAATGTTATCAAATCAATGAAATTCACAAAGGATAAGCATACAAATTAGCTTCAACTCTGTAACTAGCTTGATACATGTTTAGAATTCTAGGATAACTATCAAAAGATTTTCCTTCTTCACTAATCTTAACCATTTTTTTATCCCATTGTACCTTCTTAGCATAAGTGTTTTCCTTCTTGATATCCCTTCGAACGTAGTAACTAGGATGTCTATAAAAAATATTCCTCAAATTTTGAACCTTTTTCCATCTACAATTCATTATTAAACACAAATTAACTCTTTGTTTTATATTATTTTAATCAAATTTGAAAGTGATGTGACAGAGAGTAAAAGCGAGTTTATCTAAATTAGAAGCGATGAGTTTTAGCTTAAAAGTGACTTCTGTAATTTCAAAAGTGATGATCTTTGTATTGGAAGCGACTTTATTTGTTGTAGAAGCAATATTTTTCAGTTCAGAGGCAAAATTCTTTAATCTTGTAAAACAAATTGCCACAGAGAACAAAAATATGCAGAGAGAAACAAATTCAACTCAAATCAAGGTATAAAACTACTTTAAAGAAATGAATTGAAAATAATTATGAGCATCCTATTGCTCTCTAATTTTAGGGATTTTATTAATGCTCTCAGCTACAAGTTAGATTCAATTGATAACCTAAAAATGAGAATTGTGATGAATTGATGTATCTATACTAGTATGAGTGCAAATTCTATGCTAAATGATGAAGAACACAAGGATGTTGTTAATGTTTGTATCTTCAGTCGTATGATCATTAGAATACATATAATAAATGTTGATTAATAATAATATAATATATATGTTATATTATTATTAATCATATGAAATTTAATATTTAATATTAAATTA
>MU225192.1:1899410-1914815 GCA_018584345.1 Thuja plicata | reverse complement strand
TATTATTATTCTTAATTAATAATTGATTGATGAAACATTATAAGATTGATTAAAATATAATTAGTTGGAAGAGGTATGTCCTTTCTTATAAATAATAATGAATAGACATGTCCCATGAAGGGACATGTCTCTCCTATCCTCATTCCCAATATAAATGAAAGAGAGATTGTTGCATTTGGAAAATAAATACAACATAGAGTGTTATTACATTTGCAGCTATCCTAAAAACTTAACAGATGTAATTACAATTTTCCATTATAACAATGCTCAAAATGATAAATTATATTCTAAAATGGATGCACAAACCAACGTTATGCCTTTTCTTTGATGGAAGTGGATTCCCAAACCAGTGTTATGCCTTTTCTTTGATGGAAGTGGATTCCCAAACTAGCGTTATGCCTTTGCTAAAATGATAGTGGATCCTTTTACTCTAATTATACATAATATTTATAAGATTTCCCAAGGTGTAGGGGTTGAGTCTTATTAACCCTAGTTAAGGTATGATTGGGGTTAGAGGTTGATGATGTCTCCCAATTGAATGGTCAAGATTCCGTTTCAAGATTAATGGTCAAGATAGAAAAGCCTATTAGTGATCCATGTGCACTTTTTCCTTATCTCCCATTGGTTAATTTGATTTTTGTCATGTAGTGGTAGGTGAGACATTTTAGGAGGAATTAATGAAATTAGCCATACATGATATATGAATGTGTTAGATTTAATTAATGAATTATATAATAAAATATTAATTCAATTACATAATTAATTAATTTTGATTTATTTAATCCAAATGGATTGAATTTAATTATGTTTACTCTTTGACCATTTTTATGCATATATAGATTCAATTTTTTTTATAAGTGAGACATATTTTAAGATATTATAAAGATACATATTAAATTTGTTGTACAAATAAATATGTTTTATTCAATAAAAATAACATAAGATATAATTAAATATGCTCATATATTTCATTAAATAATTTTTTGAATGATAATACATACATATAATTTACATTAGATTATAATCTTAAACATCATAATTATATAATAAAACCTATATTTGTATTTTTATTAAATGTAATATATTGAGTTGTTTCTCCTTGGAACTAAGTTTTATATCTTTTAAGAGTATATTTATTAGCTAGATTGTAATATGATAGATTAAAAGAATTATTATAGGAGACTTAAATTCTCACTTTAAAGTATTAATTATTTACAACTTGCAATTTTTTTATTTTAATTTTTTCAAGTTATCATGCTACAATCATTGTTGGTATCCTACATTATCTATAAAAAATATTTTAGGTTTCTTTTCTATGATTAGAAGGATTATAATTGGACTTAGTTTCAAGCTAGAGATACTGGTTTATGAAAGTTGAATCTTATATTGAAAGAAACACATATTTCCTCATTGCATTTTGGATTTATTTGAATCTTAATATTATAGCTACATCTAACTATTTATATAAGTTTTTCTTTTTTTTATAGAATAAAATTGAGATCCTCCCATCACTCTTTCACAAAATCAAACCTGATAGATCATCAACTTTATGTCACTCTTGTAGCAAAGATCATTTGATTTTGAGGTTTGTCATCTCTATAATTAATAAGTTAATTATCTTTTTTATAGGTAAATTGTAGGATTTGGGCCCATTCCCAATATATCAAGAAATAAAATAATAAAGATCACTTTAGACACATGGATCAAAAGAATAATAAACTAGCTTAAGACACCCAAAGAGAGCTCAAAAACCAAAGAATGCAATAGATAAATAATGTTGAGATCATAGAGACAATTAAACCAACCACTAGGTATTAGCTAGGTATCTGGCCTTTTTATCTATCCCCTTCCTCATGATCTTAGTGGGGAGGACATCCAAAACCAATTAATTTCCTCCATTAGATGCATCTCATCCTTGAATTTATAGCTTCTCTACATCTAATTTGTATAATTTCTTCCTTTTGATTGGGAAGTTTGGTTTTATAATACCACTAGTAGTTTGGGAAATATAACACTTTCTAACTAGAACCACTACATCATCTATATCTAAGAATTATAAAAAATATTCATCCACATATTCCATAAAGGGGTAATATCCCTTGAAATAAAACTCATTTCTAGCTATCTTATCAAGCTGATTAAGACTGGGAAGATCTTCTTTTGGCTGGTAGGGGGTGGCTCATAGAGAGCACAAATGGGTTGAGAGGAGGGTCTCTCTAGAGGATTGGAAGAAAAACCAAGGGTCTTAGGAATAAGATCAAAAACCTCATGAGAAGCCAAATTTTTCTCCTAGTTACATCAAATAAATGAAAATATAGATTACTAGGCTTCTTGAACTAGTTTTTTTTAAAAAAAATTGAAGTTACTTGAAGTTTTTGACTACGGTAAAAACAGGTTTTGAAGTTACTTGAAGTTATTAACCTAGAATAAAGGCATCTTGCAAACTTGTGACCAATCATGTTGCACCCAAACAATCTAAAGGGAAATACTTCATAATTTAAGTATATGGTCCAAGTGCTATATGAATAATGAATCAATAATGAATGATGCACTGGCTTTGATATATCAATGATGGCACACATGTTGGTCAATTTGCAATGAGAAGCCACTAAAGTAGATTCGAACTTCATAAAGGAGATAACCTTATCAATCATATTCTTAATAAGCCTTATATTTTGCATGATCAAAGGTAGATTATACAATTTGATCTAAATGAGAGTGAAATTAATTTTAGCAATAGCATAATCAAAGAAGGGAGACCTAGGGGAAATGAAAAGGACTAACTAGACAAAAACTGAGGGGCCATTATATTTCACATAATCAAAATCCTCTATAGAAGATGAAATAGAAAAGAAAAAAATAAAAATCTAGAATATCAACATCAGGGGTTTCCAAGTTTCTCCAAGAATTATTTACCCAAGTCACAAATTTATCAATGGCTAGTTGTTTTCTCATACATTTTATGAGAATGAAACAAATCCAAAGTTTCATAGAAACCTTGTCAATGTGTGAATCCAAAATATAAAAATAAATAAAATACTTAGCCAGCAATACCCCTAAAATTGCGTAGTGTGCATATTTGCATGCTAGTTGTGGTTAGAAATACTCTAGGATCATAAAATACCCACACAAATAGAAACGTAGAGATTTCAATATTTATCTATGATTTGAAAAAAAAAATTAAACACATGGTATAGATTTCCCTAAGTTCCTGCAACTCTAAATAAAAGAAAGAGTTGAAGAATATTGAGTGATAGAAGGATCCATAACGGCGAGATAAAGAAAAATATGACCTCCCTCTACAGAAACACTAGGAGGGATAGAACCCTGACCAAGCACATGGGGTTTTCCTTCTTGAGGAGTTGAAACCTTCTTTTCCACCAAATACAAGCATTTCACATTTCTAATCTCCTTTGTGTCAATCCTACTCCATGTTCACTTGCACATCCACACTACCATAGTCACCCTCACTAGTTCTCATGCTATTATCAATCGCTCCTTAATGATACTTAATACATTTTGCACTCATAAAATGACTGATATTATGCTTAAGAGATAATTATCTTTTTTATATGTCTATAGTTAATTTTTTAAATTATGTATTGCTTACATTTAATATTTTTATTTGTATAATATATAATATAGTCAAAATACATCATATATACTAGTATATCAGAGAACTTATGTTACATCTTCTGGAACTTTTTCAGTTCAATCTAATACAAAAAAGTAGTATAGAGTAGCGCTACATACAAAAACATACAAAATATGATCATGAGCATCATATATTGAAAATATATACAAGGGAAAAATTATCTATCTATGTTGTAGTAGGTCTACATACACATTTGAAGCGTTATTTGTACCTTTCTTTGAGCCATTTTTCCCATGGAAGTGGTCCATCTGACCATCTATAGACAATAATTTCTGCATCAACAAGGTTTTGGAGGGTGACACCTTCAAGAATAGCCACCATAAGTGGAATTACTACCCTAGGTATTGCTACAGTAGGCTCAACAAAATTTTCACTTTTCTTCTTCTTTGAGCTTCAAGATCAACTATGTAGTTTTCAAGACCAATTTCAAATGGTGTTCTATCTGCAGTCCTTTTGGCCCATGTATAGCCATGAGAGATCTCACTAGTGTATACTCTATCTTTTCCATCTCTGAGAAGACTTTCAATTTTCTCTCTTGTGATCCTAATGGTAACAATCACTTTCCAAGAAATGTCATAAATTATGAGTCTCTTGAGAGACTAAGTAAGAACTCTAGTATGACCATTGAAAAACTCATTATTCCTAAATTTCCAAAGAAACCAAAGAATCTCACTAGAAAGAATAGAAAAAAAAATTCATTATCATTCTTAAGGAGTTGGATTTTTCCCACAATCATCTCCCAAGGGATGATATTGGAACCAATATCAAGACCAAAAAGCTTCCAAACTTCTTTAGCAAAAAGATAGTGAAAGAAGATATGCATTCTAGTTTCAGAAATCCTACAAAGAGGGCACAAAATAAACCCCCCATATGTAGAAAATAAGTATATTAAGAAAAAAGAGGCAAAAAATAAAAAACCTTTTATTAGACTCAATGTGTCTACACCAGATACTACTGAGAATGGAGTGCCAAACAAAGACATCAAGAAAAAAATTCCAGGAGGTAGCAAGGTGGGTAATGATGTCAATATTGTCAGCAAGGGTAGAGTAAATAAACTTGGATTTGACACATGAGAGAGGGGAACCATCAGGCTAGAGGAAACAAGAGTATTTATCTTCAACAATACCATAATGTCTGGGAAGAGTCAAGGAGAAACATGCTTCTCTTAGTATGTAATATGTTCTCCATTGTGTGGGAGGAATGTTGAAGTCATCACAAAGAACACGTCATTGGATAAGTTGACCATTATATATGATTTCTTTAAAAAATATGATGCCTTTTTGGCCCAGCTTTTGGTCGATCACCCTTGAAGGAGGGCAAGAGGCCTATCAGGTGTTTTAAATTCCACCATATAGATATATTTCCATAGATTATATTATTGGGGTCAATGATCATTATGAGTAATGTATTTCCTCACAATATTGTCATGCCTTTGAAATAGATTTAAATATGACTCATCCTGCAAGTTTAACAAATAATTGTCGTACAATGATATCTACTAGAGGGAATTCATCCCATGAATGTGGGTGGTCCCACAATAGTGTTTCCCACTTTTTCTCCAACTTTGACACTGAAATGAACCTTCTAAAAAAAACAACTTCGCATTCAGACACTTATTGTTGCAAAACCATTAGGAATTTGAAGATGATGTAAACTAGTGATTTTTACCATTTTATGTGTAGATGCTAAATATAGTTTTTTTTTTTAAAATGGAATTGATTTGTATCTATTTTTCCATCTTCAAAAATTAGTTTGTATTAAAAAACAACATTTTTACAGAGCGACATTCATTTAGGTTAGTATAATTTTTTTCTAAAAAGGATAAATATGTAATTCTTTCAAATTTAGGTGTTTAACACCAATATCTAGTGTATCCAATTGGTTTTATTTAATTTGGCTCAATATTTTATAGTTTATTAAGTTTTTAAGTGACATCAACTATAATATAGAAATAGGTTCATTTAGAGGCCCCAAAATTGATCTCTATATATCAAAATTCATTTTTTCTTTTTTCTTTTAGAAAGAGAACATAAATATCTACTGTCTCGATATTTTTCATATTTTTTTACCTATTTTACTATTTCCATAAGCTTTGAACAAATAATTTGCTAAATGATCACAAACCTATGTTTAATAAAACTAAAAATAGAAAGTCATAATGAACTCAATATATATTAAATTAATAATCATTGAAAATATTTTCATGAGAGAAAAGAAGATCACTTGAATAAGATGAATACAAGTGCTTGGATTGTTTGCAACTAGGGTTTCTCCATACAGCCCTGCGCTCCCACAAGACTCCAAGGAATTTCCATAATGACATCAACTTCTCCCGGGACCTTAACTGGCATAAATCCTCTAACTTTAAAGACCCTCCCAAATATGGATCCCCGTACAAATACACCGGCTATCTGAGAGGATCCAAGAACCACCTGTCTGCAAGCCGAGGATGGATAACAACAACAACCCAACCCGGGCCTAAATCCTTCAAACAAGAAGTGCAGAATGAACAAAGACTCCCAGAAGGCATCCCATTCCTCTCAAGTGATGCCCAAAGATATTTTTCTGGTGAAGGAGATGGAGGTAAGATTCTTTCCCCTCCCAAGCTTATTTTTAAGCCAAATCATTAGATGAATGTTGTCATAGAATAGGAGAAAACTAGACTTGGAGACTGTGCTATTTTATTTATTTTTTTAGACGTATCCAAGGTCCTCATTAGAAATTTTCTCAATGAATGGTTTCAAAAAATATGGGGGAAAAAATGGGGTTTCAATTTTCTTATTACAGAATTCTCCAAAAAGGTCTTTTTCTTATGTTTTTTGTGACCCTAAATCACAACTAGCCATTGTCAACAAATAGTTTTGGAGAGTTGGCCTGTGTGAATTTTGTGTCATCCCTTGGTCACTCAAAGTAACCCAAGATGAAGTCCTGGCATTATCTAGACCCAAATGGTTAATTATTGGCAACCTCCCACCCTATCTCTTGAATCTCCTACCCCACACCCTTTATCCAATAGGTAAGGTTTTAAGAATTGACCAATCCAATGTCCACATCCTGAATACATATGTCAGATTCCTCATTTTTGTCAAGCCAGGTATTGATATACCAGAAACCCTTCATTTTAATTTGGGTCTTTCTCCCATTTTATGCCTTGTTACATTTATGGGTGGAGTTAATGGATGTTTTTAATGTAGGAAGGAGGGCAACAAAAAGTAGGACTCCCCTATTCTGAAAAAGCATGTTGTCCCCGACCCTAAACTTACTCATGTACCTAAAGACAAACATAAATTATCTCCTCCTAAGAATAACTCAATTTTAAAGCCTACTTCTAACCCAATAAAGTCCCCTAAAGAGCTATTATCCTCCCCCCTGCTTGGATGTAAGACTCCTCTAATCTTAGCGCAACACTTGATAAAATTAAAGGCCACTTTAACAAGCATCCTAACCATCCTCAAGAAAATTTTGGAATTTCTAATATTCTAAAGGAAATCTTAAATGTTGGTGATCTTGATTTTGGACTGAGTGACAAGAATCTCAAGCCAAAACATAGAATTCAGAATGCCCAGCAGCTTGTTACTAGCAGGATTAGAGATAGGTCTGAGAAAAAAAGGTGAATCCTTAGCCTAAATAGAAGGCTTACTCTATCCTTCCCCCTAGCCAAGTTTCAATGTCTACTCTGGCTACATCCCTTTCTCTATCCTTAGATAGGGTGGGAAACCCTAGAGATTTCTCTTTACCCTCTATCCCCCTAGCCGATACTATGTGTCTTGATCAGGATAATGGATTAAGAGAGGGCCCCTCACCCTCTGATGAGAGCCTTAATGATAAACTAAATTAATTGCCCATTGTGGTTATCCCTACCCCCTCCCCTTCCACCCCCACCTGATCAATGTAAATATGAGCCTAGGTCGAGATGGAGGGTGGAGAAAGCTATCCTACCTAAAGATAGAATAAGAATGGAATCTGAGCAAAGGAAAGACCTTGAGCTGGAGGAAGGAGAGATTGGAAAATATCATGATGATCCCCCTAATAATACAAAGGATACTTTTGTCTTTGTTGCTGACATAAGGAAGGTAAAAAAAGAACAAAATATCACTTAAGTCAGACCCTTTAGAGTTTGTTGATGGAATTATTGTAAAGAGGAAAATAGGTAGGTCTCCTCTCCTTAATGGAAACCCTAAACCATCCAAGACCCCAAGGATTGATATTCCTTAGTGCTTCAACGAATTTTGGGAACACATAGAAACTTAAAAATAGGGGTCAATCATGATAATAAACTATGCATCTTGGAATGTTAGAGGGTTAGAAGCATCTAACAGGAAGTATGTGGTTAAGAGACTTCTTAATCTACACAAAAATCTATATATTCTCATGCTACAAGAGGTAAAGGCATCAGGATTTTCACTTGATATTACCGTTAAATGCATCTAGAAGGATGAAATTGCATTTTATACTAAACACCTAAGGGGAAAGGGTGGGACCTCCATCCTAGTTGGGCCTACTTAAAAGTAGGTTGTTCAAGAATGGGGAGTTTCTCCCTAAAATAGGGAAGTATGGATCAAATTCAAGACCGCGGATTCTAAATTTGGCGTGCATTTAATTTATGCTCCCAATGAGCATAATGAGAGAATTACCTTATGGAAATGGATTTCAGATCTGTAAAAAATTCCTTGGGTCTTGGATGGAGATTTCAATATTTTTGAAAGAGCTCAAGATAAAGTGGGAGGCCTAAAGTTTGAATGGAAAGGTAACAAGCCTCTTTATTGGAACATGATGGTGAACAAGCTAAGTCTGTTTGAACCCTTAGTAGGTAAGAAGGGGGAATCAAAAGGGGTGTGGATTACTTGGTCCAACTTTCAAAAAGGAGATAAAAGGACATATTCTAGATAGATTCTACCTGAAAAAATATTTTTTCAGTTATCCTCCTTCTCCTAATGATAATTGTGTAAAGGTATTTCCTTTCACACTCTCTAACCATCATTCTATCTTCACCTCTATTCAAATTATCACTGATTAGGGGAACATCAAAAATAAGAAACAAGGTTATGCCCTATATAATTTTCTTCTTAAGGATTAATTTGTGTAGACAATAATCAAATTTATAACATGGTATAATAATAAGATTGCTATCATGAATCTGATGCTACTAGATGGGCCCAAACAATAGAATCCTAGAAAAATATGCTTAGGGATGAAGGAAAAAGAGAGCTGAGGACGCTAGGGGAAATGGATATAGATTTGTGGAAGCTCTACAAGATTCTGAAGCACTTATCTAGAGCTCCCCTTCTGGTCCTTTTCTTCTAGATAGGGTGATACTTTGTAGAGATTCTCTCAAGAGACTACAGAATGATAGGACCAGAGGTGCCCAAGTTAGAGCAAGGATTAACTAGCTTAATTTGGGAAACAAAGGTTCCAAGTATTTATTTCATACTCTAAAGAAGAAGGAGGCAAGAGATAGGATTAATTATACCATAGACCAGAATTAGATCATCACATCCTAGGAAGAGATTGTGAATGCCTTCTCTAAGTTCTACAAATAATTGTTTACCTCAGAGGATGTAGGTCACCCCAGAGAATCTTCTAGAAATAAGACTAGACATATCATCCCTAAGAAGGTAATAAATAAATATGAAACAATGATAAAAAAAGGGCTCACGGAAGAAGAAATAAAAAATACCATTTTCAAAATGGCCAATGATAAATCCCCTGATCTACATGGACTACCTGTGGTTTTTTATAAGACCAATATTAACTGGATGTGTGATAGCCTTCTTAGTACTTTCAATGAGTCCATTGTAGCAGGAACTTTTGGATCTGATGTGAATGATGGCCTTATCAAAATGATTCCTAAGGATGCAAACAAACTTCTAATTAAGAACTAGAGGCCCATTACCCTCCTCAATGTGGTATAAAACATTCTAGCCAAAACACTGGCCCTTAGAATTGAAAATTTTATTCCTAAGGTGGTCAATAACACTCATACTAGTTTTGTAAAGGGGGGGTACATTTTGGAAAACCTATTACATGTTGGGAATCAATGGAATGGGCCAAAGTATCTGGACAATAGAGTGATATGCTCCTCATTGACTATGAGAAAGCCTATGATCAGATTAAATGCAATTATATTCTAATGATGATGTTAGCCTTAGGTTTTCCACCCTAATTTTGGAAAATGGGTTCTACTCTCCTCTAAGTACCAAGGAGCCAGGAAAGCAGTAGAAGTTAATGGAGTTAGATCCAAATTTTTTTTGTGTTGTCTAGATCCATCAGGGAAGGTTGTCCTCTTGTCCCCTCGTTTGTCATTACTGCAAACTCCCTCCATTACCTCCTTAGGGATGATTCTTTGTCTCTAAAATTAAAAGGTATTCTCCTCCCCAATGATCTGGAAGTTTTCAAAATTTATTTTTCTGATGATACTTCCATCCTCTTGCACCTTGATGAAACCAACATGGTCAATCTCATGACCAAACTAGATTTATTTCCTCTAGTCTTTGGGAGTAAATTGAAATAATTTGAATTTGAATGGGAAAGTTTGAATTTGAATGGGGTGGACCTGATCATGTGGTCAGGTGCTTGGGCATTCCATTTTTTGTTAATCTCAATATCAATATGATGTGGTTCTAGATTAAGGAAAGGATTAATAAGAAACTTAATAAATGGGACAAAAACTTCCTCTCATTCACTGATAGTTTCCAAGTTAGTCAGAAAATATTTTCCTCTTATCCAATTTATTTCTCACCCACCTCACTTTTTAATATGTAGAAATTCAATAGTATCCAAAAATTTATTAGAGATTTTCTTTAGTCAAATGGTAGAGGTAATAAAAGAATGCATGCAATTCCCTGGGAATGGTGTAGCATAGATAAAGCTTGGGGTGAGATTGGCCTTAAGGATCTCAGGACTCAAGGTATAACACTCACAGTTAAATGGATTGTAAAAGTAGTCACTAGGGAAGAATTGTGGAAATTGTTAATTAGAAATAATTTATCTTAGGCTCATCTTATCCAGTCAAGGTTTTGGAGCAACCTATGCTTCACGAATATTCTTACATTAGAGGCCAATATGACTGTTCAAGGATCTAATGTCTTCAAAAGTATATGGAAAATCTGGCGAAACATTTTCTGGGTAATATTGGCCCAAGTGAAAGTAATGATAAGAGTTGTGGTTACAAATCAATTTGGTGGAGTCTTAAACATGGAAATAAACCCTTGGAACTTTTACAAGGATGCTCTAATAAAAAGTGGAAATAAAAAGGTATTGCGACCTTCAATGATATCTTTCAATAGGGAGAGGTAATTTCTTGGGAATAAATTGAAACAATTTTTAGCATTCCTAAATCCCAATGGAGAATATATTCCCTCATTTCTTCTTCCCTTAATGATTTAAGATCCTTCAATGGTTGTTGCACTTTTAGCTATTTCTCCTTCCAGCTCTATTGGCAAGATAACACTCCCCTTCACCTTATAAAATCCAAATATATTTATCAGCTCCTGACTATTAGCCTTGATATTTTCTCCCATGTTAACTCCAAGTGGAGCATTGAACCTCAGAACTCTGTTTAGAATAAATTATTTAATCTCTTATGGAGTATCCCTTGGAACCAAAGATATCCTATTTTTTGTGGAAACTATTTCTTCATAAACTACACTTAAAGAAACTTGGGGGTGAGCCCAATCTTTGTACTATATGTAAACACCATGAGTCTATGTTGTATGTCTTCTTTGAGTGTCTCTTTGCCTCTAAATTCTAGAGTATGTTTGGTCTTTCCTATAATGTTCATTTAGTTCCTTGAATATTATCTCATGCCACATTAATATCAACAAATTATGTAACACTTTCTGGTCTATTTTATCTTCTATTATATTCTGGAATATTTGGAAGGCTCGGAATAATGATGTGCTTGCAGGAAAGGACATGAACCTTATTGAGTCTCATAGGAGGCTCATCTATCTTGATGTTGCCTTGCAGGTCACTACAGTGATTAAAATGAAGGAAAAAATTTCCTTCAAATTATGAGGGAAGGGAAGACCCCCATTAAGAAAGTTGATATTGCACATGGCTATATCACCATGAAGGCCAAAGATGAGTTTGAGGTTACTCTTTATGAATTCATTCAGTAGCTAAAGCAGATTGGACAGTGGAGAGAAGGAATTGAGCAATCAAAGAAACCAATAGATGTGGGTTTTAGATCACACAAGATCATAGGATACAATTCGATGTCCCTACACTTGAATGATGCTAAATCTAAAAAAGAAGCTCAATCTATTTAGACACTGATAATATTTTCTCTTTTGATAAATTGATTGTATCATATGTAATAGTTTTTAAAATGACCTCAGTAGTTCTGAGGAACTCTCTTTATACTTCTCTTTTTTTAATTCATACTAATGATGTAAACTCTTCATTAATATTTGATATGCAATAGAAAAAAAAAGATTTTCTTGAGAAGCTCCATCTTGCATTTGGGTTTCTCAAGTTTTCTTTATTTGGTCCTTGAGCCAGATCTTTGAAGGCCTGAAATTTGTAGAAACAAGTTGTATTTGGGGGAGAAGGCCATAACAGGGGAAATCACATGAAGAGGCATTTGTGTGAACCCCTTTGACCAACCCCAGATGCCTTCATGCAAAAACCCATTCGCCCGAACATGTTTGGCACAAACAATTACAAAACAATTGACGTTGTATTAGCCAACTAACCATGTTCTCACGAAGTAGGTTGGCCAAATTTTATTTTTTTGGCGTGATTGATCAATTAGGTATAATAAAAATTATATAGAAAAACATATTCAAAGACAATTCACACTTTTTATAAAGAAGATTATTTTGGTTTGTGTTGATTTTTCAAAGGCATTTTTTGAAGAAAGGAAATGAGAAATAAAAGGACAAGGAAACATAAATCTACACATACCCTTGACTGGGAACAAACTTAGAGATATTATACTTGATCAATAATTTACATGGCTCATCCCCCTTTAGAGCCTTAAAAATCCATTTTTCTTCTAGGCATATACCCTAATTTTTAAGGTCCTTCAGACCAAGTCAACATTTACACTTACTCGTTGTGCACTAGGCCCATGTGACTACATGTTTTTTCTTCTTTCCCTTCCCACCAGACCACAAAAGTCCCTAATTTTATTTTTAATGAGGTTGAACTGATACTAATTGAAGAGTAATAAATATTATATGATGACAAGATTTTTTTGGCAAACCTATATCCTACCTACCATAGAAAGATAATGATTATTCTATATTTTAAGTTTCTTTCCTATATTCTCTCTAATCTAGTCCCATATGTCTCTAAGATTAGGGTTTATGTAAAATGGGATACCTAGGTACCTCACTAGATGGTTGGGCCCTCCCTATACAATATAGTGTTTGGAAAACTAGTCAAGTGTGTAATACCTACCCCTTTGTCTGTCTATCTATGTTAGTTTCTGATATCTTTTAGACCATAGTATGTATGTGTTGGCTTTTCAGGTATTTTAAGGATAATCATGTTGTAATTTTTATTATGCTATTGATCCATGATTAGTTGTTTTATATAACCTATTTGCATATGATGTATGAATATTTCATAATGGTTATGATTATGTTAGAACATCATTTTGATTATCATTTTCTGACAATATTGACCCGATATTTATATGCACATGGATCATTTGTATGCTTTGCATTTATGTCTGTTGTGTTTGGTATGGTATGGGATAGAGTCATAGTTACTTTCTTTGGCAAGATCCACACGATACCCTGGTCTCAACCATTGTTTGTCTTATGATATATGCATGTATGTTCGTCTTTGTGATGATAGGTTTGCAGGTACCAGGCTACGTCTTCCCTGAATTGGCAGGAGTGAGCGTGCCCTATCGCATTAATCTCAATGGTAAGAGAGGGGAGATAATATTTAGGTCCAAATCCATACCCTAAACCTGTACTTTGTACTAGAACTAGGCAAGAATCTGATTGACTACCCTAGTGTTTGAATCCGTCTAGTGATGTGGATTCGTGAGCCTGTTTGTGTGTGCTTAGGTGTCTATTTCAGTTGGTTATCTGTTTGAGTTGTTTTTCTATTTGGATGGGTTTCAGGTGATTTATAGATGCTTTTAGCTTGAATTATTTAATTAATATTTATGGAAAATATTAATGTTAATTATTGCACCTTTAATAAGGTTAAAATATTGATATATGAAATATATGGCTATTTAATAATTAAATATTAATTAAAGCCCTATATTTAATTAATTGATTTAATTATTAAGTCTTGATTTAAATAATTGAGATTTAATAAGTATTAAATCCAATTAACTGTTATTGATTGTGCATAGTTGATTTATTGAGTATTACTTTAGTTGCATAAAATTGATTTATTTAATTGAAATTATCTCTCATGTTTTTTCAATTTAACACTTTGCTTTCATATTGTAAAGTTGAGTTATGCATGTGCTTTAAGTGAAAATTGAAATAAAGGAATTATTTAAATTAATAATTAGATAATTTATTTTCCAATTAGGGTTTTCACTTTTTGAGAACCTAATTGCTTGGTTTTCTATATCCTTAGATTGAAAGCCATTTTGGAGGGGGTTCAATCAGGGGAGAAAGGAAAATTAGGTGATGGAGGTTTTTGAAAAGCTTGAGAGCAGCTTTGAAGCTTTTGTGGTTTCTTCTTGCTTGGATTTGTGGGTTTGTTCCTCTCATCAGTTACAAAGGTAGGATCTTGTTCTTGCCAATCTTAGCTTTCAGATCCCTGTCTTCTGTGCATCTAAAAAGCTAGGATCCTTTGTGTGAATCTTCCTTGATTGATCATTGTGTGGAATTTTGGTTAAAATTGAAAAATGTGTTCTTAGATCAATTTTGTATCTCAAATCATGTTTGCATGTCAGATTTGTGCTTGTGGGCATAAAGGGTTTCAATTTATGGCTTTGGGTGCAAATGGGTATTGAGAGTTTTCAATTGGAATGAATCTGTCTTCAATATTTCCCTTAGGGTTTTTATTTGTAAAAATGTCTTCTTTGATTGAAAATTGATGAAAATTGCCTTCAAACCCTCAGATCTGTGAGTGAATCACCTTAAATGTAGAAACCTTGCTTTACTAGAATTGGCTGAAATCCAGGTTCAAGATCTGCAAGAAAATCATGACGATGAAGTTATTGCATGTTAAGAGAAATAGCTTACCCTCCTTGGAAAGAATTATAAAATATTAAATATAGTATGGTTCTTGTTATTATCATTTTGCATGAAAATAATAAATATAAAGAAATCTATGTTTACTTCAGTATTGAGCTTGTTTGAGAAAATATATCCCTAATCTTAGGAAATGCTCTAAATCTGCTGATTGTGGAGAAGAAAATAATATTCCTATTATGGCTAATTAAGGTTAAAATTATTTTTTTTTTTAAAAACACCCTTGCTGTAAATAAAATACAAACTGGTGTAATTATGTAAAAATAATAATAAATAAAGGAAAAATTATTTAATTTAATAATAAACAACGTTTATTATTATTTGGAAGAAGTTTTAAATATATATATATATATATATTAAAAATAAACTAATTAAAAAAAGTTGCTAAAAGCGGAAATGTGATTTAAAAAAAAAGGGATTTTAAGTGTTGGGGACCACCACCTACCCCCTGCCACTGCGCAGGGTACCCTGCGGGTACCACGGTAGAAACCGTGGGCCGCAGGGCCTGTGGGCTGCGGCCGTGGGTTCCCACAAAGGGGACCACAGGGCCCGCAGGTCCCACGGGACCCCCGC